>CM042570.1:2890000-2987500 GCA_023630585.1 Cranoglanis bouderius
CACACCCACCCACCCAACACACACACACACACCCACCCACCCAACACACACACACCCTTGGGAGTGTATCAGAGTAGAAGGTCAGTAAGTGATGGTAGCAGCTTGGCTAGCTCTGCCTCGATATCGGCAGTCTTGGTGACCGGGTTGCCACGGAGATCTAGCCTGGTGAGCTTCGGACACGTTGCAAGCGGCGATAGGTCGGAGATTTTCGAAATTTCTGTCAACTGGGTTGAGAAAAAGCTTGTATAAGAAATTGTCAGATGGAATCATCTTTTCATCAGTTTTGACCAAAAAAAAAAAAAAAAACCTAGTACTCAGACTAGAGAATAAACAAGAGTCTAAAAGTAAACGTGAGTGATTTTAACCACCAGTGATTTGTGGTTGAATCACACTATCTTCTATCTTCACTATACAGTAAGTGAGTAATAATAATAATAATAGGTTCATTTACACCGATATTGATTCCCAAATTAGTACACATTTCATGTAAATGATATCCAGGTTGTTTGGAGTATTACTGCATGTTTCATGTATAAACTGTATCAAGGAAATTTCATGGTCATAGGACTTGGAAGACTGTTACCGTAGTAACCAGAGATATGATATTGTGTAATGTCGTGTGTCAATGTGCAGTTTGAATTTCTTGATCCGGTCAGGATAAAAAGTACTTAAACCGGTGTTTCAAGATTTTGTTCCAACCCAACTTGCTCCGGTTTACAAACCTGACTCACCTAATGTCCCTAACCTTTAATAAATCGGACAGTAATTATTAGCACTAAGGTGTGTTGTGGCACACGGGTTACCACAGGGCACTGCGGCGCCATTACATACAGTCGTTCTGACAGCCTAGAGATTTTTAGGTCCGTCTTGGTCAGAAGGTGGTTCTTCTGGGCTTCTTTCACACTTGGTGTATTTTTAAGTAAGCGTGCGAAGAGCTTTACTGTGCCGAAGTTGTACTTGTCCATCAACTTTGTGCCATGACAAAAAACGAAAAACAAAAACAAAAAAAAAACAACCCAGACAGCAGCAGTGGCCGCATTCCTGTGGGATTAGAGGTGCCCTGGAGCTTGAGACAAGAGTTCCTCTCATCCAGTAGTCACACTCCTCTGTTAACAATGAGCAGTCATGTCATCCACTTCACTAAATAGCCATCACACCTAACATGCTTTTGTTCTGTCTGTCGTTGTGTGTAGGCGAACACCTACAAAAGTTATGCAAGAGTGTCTGTGTGTGTTTTGTATAGCCCCGCCCCTTGAGACAGAGAATCCAGGAATCACATTTAACCTCATCGCTGCCGGTTTGAGAAAAGGATACGATTGTTTCTCAAAGACACCTCCTCCAGTTTGGGCAGATGGTACAGTCCCTCCAGATCGTCTATGGCGTTATCATCAGCCTCCAGAACCTGAGAGAGACCACACACACACACACACACACACACACACACACACACACACAAAGGAGAACAAACTGCTGTTACACAGCATATTTCCATTGTAAAATTTTTTTTTAAACAAATAGAAAGTTTACCTCGAGACAGTGCAACATGGCGAACTGCGGCGGCAGTTTCACGAGCTGATTGGAGCACAGATTGATATGAGTGACCAATAGGAGCTGGTCCAGGTGGCAGAGCGTGCTCAGGTTCTTCAGTGTGTGAGAAAGAGAGATACACACACACACAGAAAAAAGTAAACTGTAACTGTACAACATAAAAATGTTTAAGGAGCTCTCACAATGCAGTACGCATTCAGAAGAAGAAATACAGAGCAGGATATTTACTTATTTAAAAAAGGTACACCTTTGGTACCATTTGTATTTATCTTTAAACCTGAAAATGTGAATACGGCATTTAAGTTACACGACCTTAAAGGATTTGTATAGAGCTTCTGGCACCGATTTGTCAGACGTTGCTGTATTTTCGTTATTCCTGTACGATGAGGAACCCAGTGCGAATGTTGGACTCGAAGAAAGTTCCAGAATACAGTGCAGCCCTACAGCGCATACACGCGAGACTCGGCTCGCGATCTACGGGATGATGGAGTTGACGGCAGTATTTGCATAAAAGTTTAAGCTCTTTGAGGAGGTGAGACGGCCGGACAGATTAAAGGACTAAAGAGCCGCTGCATCACTCTCTCCAGGTGTAGACAAAGCGAGGGCTAAATCCCACTGCACCACCATCAACAGGAAGTTGAGCGGATTTGTAGAAACGTAAAGTAGGATGAAAGAAGTTTAAAATAAAATTTTTTTAAAAAACTCAATAAAACTTGGAAGATCAAAATGTTAATTGTAAATGTTAATTGCTCGGGGTGGATTTTCCCTTTAAGGACTGCTGTATCTTTAATAAACTTTTAGAGTACAGCTTTAAAACTTACACTACATCCATCTTCTCTGATATAGAACAAGACATATATTAAAAGGAAACTGGGAATCAAGTCAAATGGAAAATCTATTAATTTTCCAGAATAAAAAAAAAAAAAAAAAAAAAATCGGTTTCACTCTGATACTCTGACTACATACAGGCAACAAACAGAAAATGTATCAAAGGAGCGTGCAAATCACGACCGCCGCGTGACGGTTACCTTATCCGAGAGGCTGAAGACCCGAACCTCGGCGTACTCCATTTTCAGGATAGTGTTCTCGATCATAAACTTACTGCAGAGATCGCTGTAGTAGGAGCTGCGCATGGGGTCCACTTCCTGTAAGGGAGTCAGAGACGTTTTCACTTTACATTATAACACGTACACACAGCTAAATAAATAAATAAATCTCAATACATACTTGTGTAATACTTAAAGAAATTTTTACGATACGTTATACGTAGCATGATCATCGGCTTGGCAAGACGACAGCACGACATTACAGGCACGTTACAGAAAACTATCGACTCAACACCGCAACACGGTATTGACAAGAAAAATACACAAGAAAAGTGTATTATTAACTGTTTAATCACGAGATCAGCGTGTGATCGAGAACCTGATTTGAGATTTTACATAAAAATACGTGAAACCTTCAGCGTCTGGAAATGAGCGAGGGTCTCTTTCTCATGACCTAAAGGATCCAGAGCTCTCATCAGGAGGATTATAGTTAACAGGCACCCTGAGGGAGGCAGAAAGGGGAGAAGGGGGGGGGGGGAAGCGTAAGGGCAAGAGAGACCAAAAAATATATATACATTAAATGTATAATATCAAGCACATCAGGGACTCACATTTATTCTGAGGCTCCAGTTCCAGGAGCTGAGCACAGGACTGGAGCTCAGACTGGAGAACTGACGTCTTCTCTACAGACAGCTCACTCCTATAACACACAAACACACACACACACACACACACACATATCATGGCTAACTGTAGGACTATCATTTGTGTTACCTCCTCAAAATCATTATTACTATATGTGACTAGTGTGTGCACACGTGTGTGTGTGTGTGTGTGTGTGTGTGTGTACCTGAAGAGCTCCTGATCCGTGGCGGAGTCCCTGCACCAACTCTCCGTCCGACCTGAGGGGAATAGAAAGGTATAAATATTCACAACAGTTACGAGTTTGGAACAAAAGCATTAAAATAAAACGTAGCCACTCCTTATTTCAGCTCAACGTAAAGAACACGTATAGGATATAATCCAATAAAAGAATTCTTTTCTCACACACACACACACACACACACACACACACACACACACACACACACACACACACACACACACACACACACACCGGTATAGAGAGCGCAGTCTCGTTGTGTGTGTTTCTCCATCCAGTGCACAGTCAGGTTGTGTTCGTTGCTGATGTCGCTGATAGAGCCGGGAGGAAGCTCGCACAACTGTGTGTGTGTGTGTGTGTGTGTGTGTGTGAGTGAGAGAGAGAGAGAGAGAGAGAGAGAGAGAGAGAGAGAGATGATAGTACACTCATTGTGTGTGTATAACGAGATTTAATCATCCACTAATGACTGAATTGATTTACATAATGGTGACTTTATTCAGTAAAAGCTTTCGTTTGTTCAATGTTCCATTTGTGTTTCCCGGTTTTCAAAAAGCTTCCCTTGTTTAATTATAATTCTTTAATTATTTTTGTACCATGGAATTATTTTTGTAGCCGTTATGCTCAAAACGAATAATTTATTTGAAATCAGTTCCTGTGAATAAGCAGAGAAAGAGAAATCACCCAGACGGGACTGTGGCGAAATCGAGGGTGAACACTCCTCCACTCCACCTGCTGAGGCTGACCATCTAACACCAACATCAAACTCACAACCTGAGAGAGAGAGAGAGAGAGAGAGAGAGAGAGAGAGAGAGAGAGAGAGAGAGAGAGAGAGAGAGAGAGAGAGAGAGAGAGAGAGTTCCTACCTCTACTGAAGTGATATTTGAACATCAAATCTCTTTTAACTCATTATAAATGGCTCACGTTAACAGGTTTGGAGAAAGCCACGGCGACTCGCTCTCCCTCTCTGCTCACATACACACAGCTGATCAGCTCCTCACGCTCGGCTAGCACGGGGAGGAGGAAGAGGAAATAAAACTGCCATCATCATCGACAATAAGCCAAAAATCCACCCCTAACACACACACACACACACACCCCAGCCCCACACCCATACCCCTATACACCCCCCACCCACACCTCCATACACACACCCACACCCCCATGCACCGCCCCACACCTCCATACACACACCCACACCCCCATGCACCGCCCCACACCCATACCTCCCACACACACACCCACACCCCCATGCACCGCCCCACACCCATACCTCCCACACACACCCACACCCCCATGCACCACCCCACACCCATACCTCCCACACACACAACCACACCCCCATGCACCCCCCCACACACCCTTATACACCCCCTACCCCCATACACACACCCATACTCCCATACACCCCCACACCCCAATAAACCCACCCCAAACATATCCCCATATCCCCCCCCCACCCACACATACACAAACACACACACCCACACCCCCATGTACACGCACGCACACCCACGCACGCACACCCACCCACGCACCCACCCACGCACTCCACCCACACACCCACTCACACACCCACCCACACACCCACCCACACACCCACTCACACACCCACCCACACACCCACTCACACACCCACTCACACACCCACTCACACACCCACTCACACACCCACTCACACACCCATACACACACGCACACACCCATACACACACACCCATACCTCTCCCCAGGAGCCAGCGGTAGTAGAACCAAGTGCTCTGGTCATTCGGGTCTGTGAAGACAGCGTTCTGCACCAATTCATATTCTAGACACAAAAGAAGTGACATTCACAGTTAAATGAATCACCTCGTGACAAAAAACCCCACAAAAACTGTGATATGAATTCATGTCTTTTCAGAAGCCTAAACCTGTTTTTTATTCAATCATCAACTTTTTATTCAGTAAAAGCTCACAAATGCCCTCTTCTGGACATTATGTGAAATTGTCACTCTGTGTGTGTGTGTGTGTGTGTGTGTGTGTGAGACAGAGAGAGTGAGCTCTGACCTTTTAGCAGCTGATCCTCACACACCCGGTGCCCGTGCGTCTGAGGTGAGGCCGTGGGCGGTGTGTGAGTGTGTGTGTGTTTTTGGCAGGTGGACGCAGGATCGGATGCAGGCTGTAGGTGCAGGAGGGGCAGCAGCGTGCTCCGGTAGTGCCAGCTCGAGTAGTTGGAAAAGTTTGAGCCGATCAGACGGTCCGTAAACTGGAGCTCCTGTTCCACGGAAACTCCGGACACCTTCACCACCAAGCGGCGGTAATCCCAACAGTGAACTGAGAGAGAGAGAGAGAGAGAGAGAGAGAGAGAGAGAGAGGACATTAGGACAAAAATACCCAACAAAAAGAGGCACTGAATATTAAAGTGTTAGGATTAACATTGATCCATTATCTGAAAGGCTCAGTAACAACAGATTTTTAAATTCTGCCGAAAAAACAAGGTCCTCAAATTTTTTAAAAGAATTTTAAAGCTGCAGTTTGTAAAGTTTCAACATGTTTCTCAACCTTTAATAACCATATATCTGGAAAGAAAATAACTTTAAAAAAAAAAAAAAACGGCAATACTGCCATACAAGGGATCTCACCAAGTTTTTTTTGTGTCGCTTAAATGTAGAATTCTGTGTATTTTTTCTGGCCCTGAAATAAGCTCCGCCCCCACCATGAAATAAGCTCCCCAGCACTACAGCTTTTCTTTGAAATGCAACCCAGGAGGCGTGAATTTTCAGTAAATCGGTGTTTTAAGTGTAAGCACAGTCACAGACAGCAGAGGGCTCTAAAAATCATGAACGGCTCCTTTAATTTCACACCACCATCGATGAACACATGACAAAATGAGATGTGACTGTTATGAAAGATGGGATTAGAAAGTGAAGTGTTTATGTTAAACGTGCGATAAAAATGCAGCTACACCTTAAACGGTGAAATGTTGCTTTTGACAGCCAAGTGTGTGTAATTATTTTTATTTAGTGTTGAATATATGGCCTTGTATATCGTGTTACATGTTACGCAAAACTAATAGCGGTGCTGGCCCCGCCCACAAATTCCATTTCAATTGGAAGCACTATAGCAATGTGCCTATTCCTCTTTCATTTCTTTCTTCCCTCAATCCACTTTTTTCCTTCTCTTAAGTCTAGTCATCACCATCACTCCCACTCTCTCTCTCACAGTTGCGGTCGTCCAGGCTGAGGCAGCGGTCACACAGGACGAGCTCTCTTTGCCAATCGGGTCTCGGGAGGCGGGCCGACACCCAGCCGCGGTGATGCCAGCTCCCGTACGACTTGGGGTTCACTTTCAGACACGACTCGATGAAGAGCAGCTCGGCTTCGTACAGCTTCTGCATCTCTTCCTCCTCTCTAGAAAGAGAGCAAGACAACGGGGGTTTAAAAAAAAAAAAAAAAAAAGCTTTCGGAAAAGACACACAAAGCATGCTGGGAGCTGTAGTTCTCTCACTTGACAGTCTCCAGGTGCAGCAGGATCTCCCTCCTGTAATTCCACAGCGTGGCGAAGTCCGGGTTAGAAGCCAGGAGCTGCTGCGTGAGCTGGAGAGCTTCTTCATCCAGCTCGCTATTACTCCTCTGAGCGAGCGAGCGAGAGCGAGAGAGAGAGAGAGAGAGAGAGAGAGAGAGAGAGAGAGAGAGAGAGAGAGAGAGAGAGAGATCTGGGTGAAAATTGTTACTGCTGCAGCTTGGAGGCTTTTAATTTTTTTTTTTTTTTAAAAAGGAAAAAATCTAACAGAACACCTGACAGCTAAGTGTTACTGCATCATAAAATATGAAAGCCAATCATGTTTCAGTATGCAAATGCAAGCCAACTGAGGGCGGATTAAACAGGTGTTTTATTAGTTTAACAAACGGGGGAAACGCACAGGATACACAGCAAAAGAACAATAATTTTAGTGAAAATGTCAATCAGTAGTTTTCACATGAGTTTGTAGTTTTTTTCATGTTAGAGGAAGAGAAAATTGAGTTACTAGAACCCCCATGATGCCTGCGTACAGAAAAAAAAAGTGCTGAATTTAATCAATGCGCAGAATGACATTTTCAGACTCGGTGTGTGGGTGTTTTTTGTTTGTTTGGTTTTTTTTTTTAAGGATTTTTCATATTACATTTCCAAACTAGGATAGGATAGGTGATAGGATCCCGATTACAGAAGAAGCAGTTTTGAATATTATAAAAGTAATTTTAGTTTTGAAACATTTTGGGTGACGTTCAATTCTGAGCAAACGCTGTCATAACGGCTACCATAATACTGACATAATGACTTTATCATTATAATAGTATATAATATGTAATGATGATACCAATTATTATTATTATTATTATTATTATTATTATTATAGTAATAGGACTTATCATTATTATTATTTATGATAATGGGAAATAATTTTCCACGCTTCTTGACTGACCTTCTTGAAGATGGCGTCTCGAACCGTCAGGTACACTTTCAGCTTCTTCTCTCGCTCTTTCCTCTTCTCCTCTTCCTGCTGAGCGGTGGACTTTACCTTCACTCGACCGTGCTGTATGAGACGGACGGAGTAACAGAGAGTAAATATGAGAGAATGTGTGGTAAAGAGAGAGAGCGAGAGAGGCAGACATACAGACAGAGAGACAGACAGACAAAGAAAGAAAGAGGCAAGAAGGGAGAGACAGACAGAGTGAGATAGACACACACAGGCAGAGACAGACAGAGAGACAGATGGAGCGAGAGAGAGAGAGAGAGAGAGAGAGACAGAAAGAGAGTTACACAGAGCGAGAGAGACAGAGACAGGGAGAGAGACAGATAGAGTAAGAGAGAGTGTGAGAGAGACACAGAGAGAGATAGAGACAGAGAGAGAGACACACAGAAAGAGAGACCGACAAAGCAAGAGAGGCAGACAGAGAGACAGAGACACAGAGGCAGACAGAGAGACAGAGAGAGAGACACAGAGAGAGACAGAGAGAGAGACAGAGAGAAAGACAGAGAGACAGAGACAGAGAGAGAGTCTGGCAGGGAATTAACTGTAAGTGTTTGAACTCCAGATCACTCACCATGGCTCAACACTTGTTTCACGTCTGAAAAGAGAAAATAACAAACCAGAATAAATCATCAGTCTGAATGACTCGATGCGTCGCAGTGCGCATGCGCGAAACCACCCAGCCGACAGTCTCGTGCTGCACAACACTGAACCCACTGAATGCATCTTTTGTCATTCTTTTAAATGTAAAATGAAATTGTTTGAATAAAGCGAACAGGTTGTTAACATGTCACAAAGAGATGTCGAGTAATCAGGCCCACACTTATCATTACCGTTACTCAGCAAACTGCTTCAGTTTAGCAGCTGAGAAATCAGGAAACGACCAAAAGAGACAGGAAATAAAGGTGAAAATCACTCACAGTGCAGCTGAAACTGACCCTCTAATAACCGGCTCACTGACAAACTGCAAGTCAGAGCACAGAAATAAATACTCCAGCTGGCTGTTTTTCACCGTGTAATACTATTTGCTCTCAGAGCGATGTACATTGACGTCGCAGGTTAGTAAACTACAAATTTCAGCTACTTCCGGCTCCTTGCAACGACGTCACTTCCGTTTTCTGAAACGGCAGTGATTTTACTTTAAATTAAAATGTTATTAAACGTTTGAACATCTGGTGAGTAGTTTCAATATGGTTTTGTTTGTTTTGTTTTTAAATATATTCTCAATGTTTAAACATTTTTATGACTTTTATTTCCGGTCTTTAAATTTTGGACGCCATTTTCTGTTGAACCCGCCCTTTTCTTTTTAATAGAAATATATAGAATATTTTAGAAACTGTTTAAATCGCAGACATTTCTACATGGTCGGTCGTTATTTCTTTACAAAACGATTTTTCACAAAATGTACAATTTTATAGCTTGGATTTAATTGACTTAAAAAAAGTATAATTATAAAAATATATATTTGTATTTAACCAACGCATTCACTACTCTATATTTCTTTGGCTGTTCTTTTATTTATTTATTTATTTATTTATTTTGTTAAACAGACTTTAATCAATTTGAATTAATTCAATTAATTGGCAGTTATATAACAATATATATCCATTATAACAGTTAGAGTATTGCCAAATGTACTGAAATGACAAAAAAAAAAAAAAAATCTTTATACAAAAACAGAAAAAGGAAAACACAAAAAGCAGGTCAGTCAGTGCTGTGTGTGTGTGTGTGTGTGTGTGTGTGTGAGAACTGTGATCCCTTTTGTAATCTCCATAAGTAGAAAAGTTTGAGCACAAGGTGGTGCTAAAGTATTTCTAATACAGTATCATCATCATCTTACAAATCCTGTAGCTCAGACATTTAGCACAAATAAATCTGTGAAATATGTGAAACTGTTTCCCCAGTGTTTATGCCATATCTAGATTTCAGATTTAGAGTTTTTAAATAGAATTATATATTATGAGGGTGTAGAAATGACCACCGATGTAGCTGATGTAATATAATTAAACGTTAAACCAAAGTTGGACCAAAACTTTGGGTTAAATATTCAACAGAGGGTCCCGAGTGATAAAGTGTAAAGCTGGACACGGGATTGATGACCTTCACTCGCAGTGCATCACCCAGAAACAGACGCTGACGCTGGAGACTCCTTCCAAAAACATTAAATAAACTCTCCTTGAAGAAAACTTCACAACATGTCAACAACGTTACACGTTCCCCCCCCCTTCGCCAACAACATTAAACGATACCGTATTAGAACATGCTGCTATAGTAATAAATGAATCAACACGATCGACACACACTGTGGTTTGATTTGATTAAATATTTAAAGCACAACACCATGTGACAGTTGAACCACGTCATTCATTTACTTGTCAGTTGTTCAGTAGAAAGTTGTGTTAATAATTACATTTGTTAAAAAAAAAAAAAAAAACATTAATGTGCATTACTGCAATGAAGCAAAAGACAAATACGGTTATTCTTAGCAGACATACGTATATGTACAGTTTGTTATAACGATTCAAACAAGGCACACGGGTTAAGGCCCAGAGCTGGCTGTGGGATACGATCCTGTCCTCAGTATGTAAGAAATAAAATGAAATATCAGCCACTAAATGTCTCGGCTGATTGACTATATTAGGGGTTAAGAGGGGTTATCCTGTGCTTAAACCTGCAGCATTACTGATTTTCAGTCTAATCACTAAATATACAGACACCTTGTGCTTATGTTCCTGGTTAAGGCTTTTCTTACAAAATGGGGAATTTAGTGATCAGACTGAAGAAAAAAAAAAGTATAATTAGAGGTGCATTTCTCTTTGCTGGAGGACTAAAGCAGGCTCCATGGTGCAGCCCCAGAATTCAGTACATATTAGGAACATATTAAATCTGGACTCCAGTCACACAGGGTCGTGATGCAACGGCGCTGGTTTTCAATCAGAGTGTGCGCATAGTTACGCAGAAGCAGTCACACAAAGCAGCGCAGAGAAAATGACAGAACAAAAGACAGAAACGCAGCAGCAGGAACTCTAACCGCAATTTAGTGTGATGTGTGAATACATGAGGAAGTCAATAAGCATGGATAGTGCAGTCATTAGCACGATTTGTCCACTAAATACTTACAGGAATGATCAGCTTCATCATGACACTAACGTATCTTAAAAGGGTCGCTGCAGTGAAAATTCAAACGTACACCAAATCGCACGACGTGTCTAGGGTTCGATTCGTTTACGGCGACGCTTAACGTAGCCGAGAAGTGACGGGAATCTTTCTCGCCCAAAAGAAAATCGCTGCAAATCTCTTCCTCAAACCTCAACACAGACCTGACCTAAACGTGGAGGTGTGAATGAATTCTAGAACGTTCTAGAGGCAGCCATGTCGGACACCGAGGAATCACGCTTTAGTTTAACGTTTAGAGACAGGGGTTTTCCTGTAACAGCATGTCCTGTGGCGTTTTATTCCTCTTATATCGCAGCAATCGACCACAGCTTTTTATTACAAGATCCTTATCCATTCATAGAGAATCTCACAAACGTGTTCGTTCCCGTTGCGTCACAGCGGCTATGATCACAAAGCGTAAACTTACTGCCGTTCCCATAGCGCCGACACCGGAGACTCCTTCCATAAATGTTAACCGTTACTATAGAAACGGTAACACGTTAGAACAAACCTGTGATTTGCAGCTGCACTATTGTCGGAGCTGCTGTTATTGAAACTTTTCACCTTCTGACCAATCAGAATTGACACAATGTGATGATGTACTTCCACTTTAAAATTAAAATGACAATGGAAATACAAATCTCTTCCTGCTATCTTACAAAAGACCACATTTGTTGTATACGAAGATATTTTGCACATGCATTTACAAAACACATTTTGGGTGAGGCAGATTCTACATGATCTATAAGGTCAGACACCAAACGTCGAGGAAGATGGTGCACATCGGCTTGGTCACTGCAGCATCCCTTTAATGGCCACCTTCACACGACCTGAACAATGTTAACCCAACCACACACCTGATGTTTCTCATATAAACTAATCACAGCTCGAGTCGAGGCTGACGTTTGTTCAGGCTGTATGAAGAGGTCCAGTACTCACGGATACCCTTTCAGTCCGCCCATTTCTTCCATTACACCTGAGGCAGGTAGTCTCGTAGCCCGTGATTACCTGTCCCAGGTGTGTAGCCTGTAACGGAACTTGGGGGAGGCCCTTAAAAACTGATCACATCCGAGTTCCCTTCGATCCTCTAACAGAGACGCTGAGTGCTTTGGAGAAGGAGGCGGGGTGGGGGATTAGGGCAGGAGGAGGATGAGGAAGCGTGAGGGTTTCCAACGTCCCGACGCTCAGCAGCCGGCTTTCTCGTCCTCTATTGTGAAAGTCTCCATGGGTTTTTTGCTCAGGTCTCGAATGTCCTCCAGCAGTCTGGTGGGAGTCAGGATGTGAGTGGAACCTGCAGAGACACATCAAGATTGGGGGGGGGGGCAACTGTCATGACTCTTGTAACTATCTACCTTTTACATTAGTTTGGCTTTTAGTAATGAATTATGTTCTTTAAAGTGGGTTAAACCTATTCTGGAAGTAAGGAAGGAATAAAACACTCCATGTCATTCTGTTATGGGAAAATAATCAACGACAGGGTGAGATGATGGTGGTATGACACAAAGTGGAGTCACTGTTACCACCATAACGTTGATTATTTTCCTATAACCGCATGCCCTGATATGTTTAATTTCTCTTACACCACAGCACACTGACAACAGTTATGATGTTTTCTCTATTTATAGTTACATTTAATGTTGTGTCCCTTAAGTTAAAGCAGCTATAAACAGTTGTTCCCTCATCAGCCTCTCTTTTTTTTCTCTTTAAAAATTAAAAAACCTCCACTGGGTACACATTCTCATGTCAGAACGCTTTACCTCTGACTGTTACCAAGCGCTGACACTGGAGACTCCTTCCATAAATGTTAAAGGAACATCTCCTTACAGAAAACATATCTACAACTATACATTTAACCGGATGTTCCACAACGTTACTGTAACTATAAATGGATGAATAGTGTGAAGTGCTGGTCTGTAATAAATAAAAACAGTCAGTGTTGGCAAATCGCTGTGGTAAAAAGAAAATAAATAAATAAAATATAAATAAATAAAACCACTTCAGGACAGGCTGGGACTGGTGTGTACTCACCGATGATGACCTCGCAGGACTTGGCTTTGGAGACCTCGTAGGCACAGCGCATCTCTGAGTAGCTGACTCCGCCCAGGATGAAGATGATGAGGCGGGAGCCGCTCCTGTGGTCGTCCGGGGAGCTCGGCTTATGTTTCTGACGTGCGCTGAGGAAAAGGACGATATGAGGAAGAATTTTAGTCTATTGATAAACCAAGCAGAGCCGGATCTCTTCTCATGGACACTTAATATACCATAAATGTTATTAGAGGTCGACCGATAGTGGATTTTACCGACACCGATAACTAATTTGGGCGGTACCTGCCGATAACCGATTGATCAACCAATAGTTTTTAAAATTGATACTGAATGAAAACAACACTCAAAGTAAAATATTGCTGAACTTTATTACAAAAAATAAACAGTACTGACTGTACCATGAAAATGTACTGTGCTTTTTTTTACATTAAATAAATACATACATTAATAAATATTAACTATTAATAAATATTAAACTAAATAAAAGATATATACATCCAAACTGAACCAAAATGCAACACTCCAAATAACAAATGAAAATAGAGACATCCACAATGAATTAAAAAAAAAAAAAAAAAAAAAAACTTCAAATAACAACAAAATTTGTCCGTGATAGTTTTTATTTCGCCTCTAGAGGCCGCTCTCGTACTGTATAATGACAGCGGACACTTCTCAGCCGCTTCCGCAACGGACGCAACCGGGAAAAACCATCAGTGTGGATTTTTGCAGATAACCGATCCAACAAATGGTTATCGGTGCCGATTAATCTGCCAAAAAAAAAAAAAAAGATCAATCGGTCGACCTCTAAATGTTATATAGGTCAGATGGTGACACGGGAAGAATTCCACTCGATGACGGACACATTGGTGGGCAGATAAAATTGCCTAGTATTTAAGGTTCTACCTTGTAATCGTGCTGATGAAGGAAAAATCACTTTCATCAACGTGATGCAATTGTGAACAATGAAGAAACACACTGTAGGGCGCTAGGAGGTGCTGGTGCTAATCATGCACAGATCTTCAGCTAAAAATAAAATGCTGCTTCATTACTGTCCATACAAAATTCTACTCACTAATAATCTTCCTTATTGATTTTTTTTTTTTTTTGGCTGCTTAAACTGGTACTGGAACAATTCACCATGGCTGGTTTACATGATTATGGTCACATCTCTGTATATGTAAATGAGCTATGAAATGCAATCACCAACCTTACCTCACGACTCTGTGGGCATGACGGAGAGAACGAGAGAGATGCACATGAGCACAACTACAGTTTTCTGATCATAAAAATACTGCTTAAAGATCGGTTTTTGCACCAATGAATATCCTGATAAATATGAAAGCTAATCTTGGATCAGGGAAGCCGACTTAATCGGAGCTGAACAACATATGGAAAAAAAAAAAAAAAAAAAAACCTGACTCTCTCAACCTTTGTACACAAATAATTTTATGGAACTGAACTTATATAAACTGCATCTGAATCCCCCTGTTTTACATTAACGATTAAAGTATTTTCACTAGAATGTGTGTGGAATTTGGACTTCATTGACGGTGTGAAAACATGGATTAAAGATGACCGGTCGCTGGCTTACCTCACAGCTCGGGATCCATTCCATGCAGAGGGACACTCAGACTGGTGCGGCCAATCTCTCGTGTCCAACTTATTGTCCACCACGTCCTGTCACACACACACACGAAAACGAGATGCCGTTACTATGATCAAATTTCCTTGTTTGCTTTTTATGCATTACAGTTGCACTGCACCTCATATCTTTGCAATCTCCCAGGTGATAAGCCGAATAAATAATTGTGTGATTGTGGGTGTGAACAGGCTTCTCGGATTCTCACCGCTGCAGAATTAAAAAAAAAAAAAAAAAAAGCGAGTGAGGTATGCGATATGCGTGATAAATCGGCCACAGTAACACACCCTCAGTCTCACTGGACCCGTGGCCTGGTTCTTAGCAGGAGATCGGCACGGACATCACATCTTCTGTGGCCAATCGTATGCGGCGCCGGGCTTCGATAAACTTTCTTACTTGAACATTTACACCACTGCGCTGTTGAATTCTCGATTCTGATTGGTCAGAAGGTGTTTATTCGTTTTCTCTAACAGCAGCTCTGACAGTAGCGCAGCTGCAAATCACAGGTTATTATGTCAGTCAGGAAGTTTACCAACACAGGAAAGAGGAGTTTGCGCTTTTCGGTTTCTCTACAACATGACAAGCTGCATTTTTTTTTGTTGTTGTTGTTGTTGTTGTTGTTGTTCTTATTAACTTCAAAGGAGAGAGAGGGGGAAAAAAAGAAATGAGAGTCCGGTGAGGAAATGACTGGTTTAAGTGAGAACAGGAACTAATCAGTTTGAAGGACATGTTAAACACAGCTATGAATGGATAAAAAGTACGAAAAACTGCAATCATTGGCAGACTGCTGTGGCAGCAAAGAAATAAACGTCTTCAGGAAGTGCTGTTAATCAAAATAATCAGCTTCAAGGCGATAACAGGAGCTCCACTTCATCACGCTACAACAGTGCTGATTATTTTCCTAGAACAGCACGCGGCAGGCATTTATCCCTTTAGTGTGCGATTCCTTTCCCGGCAAAGTTTCCTGTTCTGCACTCCCACTAGCTAATAATAAGAACCAGAGTGGGAGAATGGTGTCGAGAATGACGTATAGCTCACCTCCATCACGTCCTTGATAACTGGCGTCCATCTTGAGAGGTTGTACGTCTCCTCCTGGGTGCGATCTCTTCTAGACGGCTTCCGGAAAGAGAACATACTCGGCTGCAGAAACACGGAGACGCGTACGTGAAGAGAATCATGCAACTGAGAGCATTCATGAAATCCAATCTGATGAAAGAGCGAGCCTCTCTCACCGAGCTGATGATAGGCACCCCTAAGTCTTTCCAGTTGGTGATGTACTCCGGCTCCGCCTCAATCTTTACGTGCTGAATCAGCTTATTCAGGTTCTCCTCTGTCGTCCCTGCTCTCGGAAAAAAAAAAAAAATCCGGGGGGAAAAAATAAAAAAAGTTTAAATATAACAGCTCAGTAATACCAAACACGGCGTTTGGGTTGAGACAACGCACCGTTGAGGCTGAAGATGTAGAGCAGCACGGCGCGGATCTTGTCGTGGGTGCTGTGGGGGTGCAGCAGGATGGGCAGCAGCGTCCTCATGGGGTCCTTCACCTTCTGACCTTCTACGTCAGAACCAACGGCAAGGTCCTTACAGACACAGAAACGTACGGTGAGGACAAACTCGGACAAATTAACTCAACTGGAGGATTGAGGAAGACTGGATTCAGGTCCAGTAACGTTCGTTAGACTGGGTCCTTATCACACTCACAGCTAGAAAGTACTGCTTATTCAACCAGACACAAAAACAACAGAATATGTGATTATGTATACAATGTAGGGGTAATAATCGCTAGACTCCCCCCCCCAAAAAAAAGCACAATTTTCCAACGCCGATATCTCTGCCGTACCTGCTCCGCTTTGCACAGCTTCTCCACTGAGCTCTGGAACTTGTTCATGCAATCTTCTGCTAGACAGAGATGAACCGTTTTCTGAGAAGAAGAAGAAGAAGAAACAGAGTGAGGATAAGTAACAGTTTGACCAGTGAAGCTGTAAATACGTCACATCACTGAACTGCACCAGAACTGAATCAAAAGCAGCCATTTTGAAGTTTAATGAAAATATACACTGCAGCGTCTTCATCTGGCATGTCCTGTTCAGCTGCATAGAGCAAACTGTGACTACCGAGTGCAATTAGTGTCCAGCGGTCCACACTCTTTCTAGTACTTTATACTCTGCAAGCATCATGCAGGCTATTAGGTAGAGAATTCGGGTGCAATGGCTTGAGGACAGGGCAAGGCACTGACTCAACAGATCACATCTCAGCTGTGAAAGGAAACCTTCCAGGAAGTGTACTGCGAAACCAGGAGTGTGTCGGACACCGGTCCCCAGAGACGGGGCCAGGCATCAGGTGTTACGTACCTGAACGACATGTTTACGGAACGAAGGCATCTGCTTCATGAGCTGGGCTAAACCTCCTAGCGAAATCTGAAGTTGGGAACAAAAGCACACAAAAGTCTGAAATGGTACCCGGGGCAGAAAGCATCTAAACCTGAATGAGATCCTGAACAAGAACAAGTACGCACCTTCCCATCAGGCTGCTTCTTGTTAGCGGAGATCTCCTTCACCAGTTTGGGAATTTGCCTAAATTATATTTAAAAAAAGAAAAGAAAAAAAAACTGTTCAATAAGAAAATAGTTATTTGGATGATTTGACAGAATAAGCATAGTCCCAAGCTATTTCTGTTTTAGACGCTAAAGCTAACATTATGTAATCCATGATTTCAACAGTGTAGTAATAATCAAACTCTTCTCATTTGATGATTTACACATGCAATTTGCACAATGATAAAACTGGACGCTATAAAACTCCTTAACTCGTTGGGTACATTACAGTTTAAGTATAGTTACTCACGCGGTGACCTCGGCGATGTGCATGTGTCGCAGATTCATCCATAGCTCGTCATTATCGTTCAGTAACGCTTCTTTCTCTGATCCGTCCTTCCCTTTGTACCTGGCACACAAACCACAGTTCAACTCAAAGATATGTTTCAGTGGTGTGACGGACTGACTGATTGACTAATCAACTGACTGACCAATCGACTAACCGACTAATCGACCGAATGACTCACTGAGCAACCGAATGACTGACCGACCAATCGAATGACTGACCCACTCTCTGACTGACTGACCAATCGACTGTCTCTCTCACACAGTGGAGGCACATAAAATGAAACAGAAGCCTTTACTTGTAGGTGTCATCGTTGATGGGTATGAGGTCGTAAGCCATGGCCTGATAGGTCAGCTCGTGTAGTATCGGGCTCACAGGGTCAAACCCTCGGTCGACGATGATTAGCTGAGCTTGGGTCCTTTCCTAAAGTGCAGAGGTTACAGACGGTTAAATGAGAAAGAGACAGAAATAAAGATTAAGAGCGAAGGAAGATTAATTAGGAGAGAAACAAAGGCCACCTTCTTCTTGCTGCTGTCGTCCAGCTCATAATGTCGGGCTAGCTTGTTGTCCACTAGCTCAGCCAGCAATTTACCATAATCCTCCACTGAATCCCTGCACAAAATACCAGATATTATCGTTTCCCAAATATTACAGAAACAAATCGGTATATATGGTATTACTACATACTGTATCTTAAAGGCTGCTAAACAGAATACGAGCCAAAAGTCAAGGAAAAAAAGTCTGAAGTGTATCTAGATACACAATAGTGATCATTTTTTTAAATCTAACAAATTAAAAAACAATATATAAAACACTGCCATGCAATTGATCTGTCAAGTTTCGTCATTTGAGGCTTCTGCGTAATTTTTCCGACCCGTAAATTAGCTCCGCCCCAAACCACTAATAAGGGACTTGTCTATGTTTTCGATGCAATTGCTATTTCCCTCTCGTAACTCATGTGTGTGTTGTGTGTGTGTGTGTATGAGCGGGAACCTGTCTTTTCACTCACTTCCTGTATCGGACGCCAGGGTACTCATCCAGGGTGGCGCACAGACTGACAATTTGATTGGCGATGGTCTCTAGGGTTAGCCCTCGATCCTGACTGTTACTGCTGTAGATGCTTTTGAAGGCCTTAGGTTGATCACAGGTAAACACCTACATGTGCGCACACACACACACACGTACACACACACCTTGAATCAACTCCAACTGAAAAAAATACAACAAAAGCAATGTAATACAAAGAAACCTCCTAAACAAGTGCTGTAAGGAAGCAGATCAGATTAAACAGAGTCCAGATAAACAAATCAGCCACAACCTGTAATAGTGTAACTGTCCCATTTCCTCCAGCTGATACACTCCCCGTTACCCAATCAGTTCTCAGAAACACTCCAGTATTACGTGGCGTGATGGAATTTCTTGTGTTTGCTGCAAAGGCATCGTTTCGTAACACCACCCTTGCTGTGGGTTCAAACTGTTCCTTTTTTTTTTTTACCAAGATGTAAACAAAGCTGAAGATCGACGAACGCATGTTGGTGCTTGGCTATTACGCTGAAACATTCTACAAGCATTTACGTTTCAACAAACCCTGTTTAGGCTGAGTAAACACGTATGTAAGGAATTTTTTTTAAAAACGACACGGCGTTACCTATAAGAGCATATCCTGAAGTATTTTAGTTATTAAAAAAAAAAAAAAAAAAAAAAAAAAAAAAAAAAAAAAACATTTTTATCCATTTCTAGTGTAAACTTTGGAAACCGTCTTAAACCCTGCTGAGAGATGCTTAAACACCAACACTTACTTGAGTCTCTAAGGGAAGGAAGGAGATGTTGATCTCTTTACACACTCTGATGTGCTTTGCACAGAACAGTTTCATTTTGTTGAACAGGTCATCTGGACAGTCTTTTCTCAAAAAAAAAAAAGAAAAAAGAAAGAAATAATCAATCAATCATGCATTCCGATTAAAAAAAAATAAAAAGCATGATTTGTAATACAGCAATGACAACAAGTATGAAACAGTGAGAGCTGAAGCACTTTTTGTGCTGATATGACAAAACTTTGACACCAGCTGACAAAACGTCACAAAATTCACATTCAGAAGATACGCGCGTTCAAAACTTACAGTCTCCCTCCACCACCGATACGGATCGACAGTTTTGATGACATCATTCTGCGCTCCAGCTTCTCATCAGATTTTCTGTCTAATCAAATGCTCTCTAGAATCTGAAGTGTCCCGCCCCCAACATTATAAAGATCCATGGTACTAACTGTCAAGTACGTCTTAGTTAAAAGCTAAGGAGTGAGGTAAGCTAAACGCCATTGGCTATTTCAAAAGGGGGAGGGGCCACTCGATATGTTCCGCCCCGATATTCCAGTTTCGGTAGAAATGACGTCAACGCATCGAATAACGCCGCGCGTTTCGCGGGGACTTTGAAACGGCTCATGCGACGAGCGCACCGTAACCATGACAACACTCTTACGAGTCCTAGCTCGTATCGGTTAGCTTGGCTCGCTCTCTTTATTACGTTCGTTATCATCATTAACGTAAATGAAACGGGGAGGTTGTTTCGTCTTAAACGGATTCATATCTGCTCGTTAACAAGACTCGTTTTTCAACTGGGACTTGTTTGTTTCAAACGTCTGTGGGGTTCCCCCCCCCTCCCCCCTCGCTTGCCCCACAACTTGCAACCTGATTGGCCAAATCCTACAGATACACACCAAGCTCATCTCAACACTACAGATCATTCCACTCAGGTGTGTTTCACGGTGAATCATACCGCATACAACAAACACTTACAGTCAGTAAAGTAGACGTATGCAGCTTTGTACTTGGGTTTGAGCTTGAAGTCGTTTATGAATGCATCTACACACTGTTAGGAAAGAAGAAGGAAAAAAAAAAAAAACACACACCGTGACGACTTCTTTTTTTTTTTTTTTTTGTCAAACAGGATAAATTACAGTATGTATGTATTTATACAATATACACACAAACTAATTAGCTGAAAGTATAGGACAGACCTTGGCAGTAGGAGATATGAAGTAGATAGCCTTCATCTCCAGGACTGGCTCTCTGCTTTTAAACAAATCCTCCACAACTGCAAACAGGACACACGCCATCATCACTGGGTCGCACACCTAGTGCTCAGGAAGCAACTGTATTGTTCAAAGCTCCTTGGTGAAGGTGTGTAACCAGACAAGGAAACGATAACGAATTAGAGCATTAGAGCTCTTAGATTATATTCATATGAATATAATACATAACAATGAAACTTAATCCACACCTTCTGACCAATCAGAGTCAAGAATTCAACAGCGCTGGCATTAGAGTGCCTCTCTAACACCTTCATGTACTTACTCGTGATGCCCTCGGACATCAGGTCGGACATTTTGCAGCACGACGACAGGAGCCGTGTGGTGAAACCGTCCAGCATCATTATCTGCATGAACAACACACAACGGACACACACACACACACACACACACACACAGAGGAAATGACAATCCAGGCAGTGTCACACAGACGAACAAACATTTAATCCAACTACGCAAGTGTGTTGCGGTTCAACCTTTGCTGCGTTCATGTATCCGAGTTGCTGGTGTGTGACTTGTACGTGTGTGCTGTTTACAATTTCCAATTCATTTTTCTTTGCCCTTAGAAACGATTAGAAGCCCTGTTAGGTTGAAGACATGTGCTGCTTAAAACTATAAAAACACACTCACCTTCCATACTTCTGATTTTCTGCAGTCTGCGATAATAGTGTCCTTGATTCCTGTGGGGTCATCCAAAAAGAAAATCAATCAATACACCAAAATCACAAGCAAACAAATTCCTTAACCGAAGCCAGACAGAGGTCGAGTGCTAGTGGATTTTACCGACACCGATAACCAATTAATCGACTGATAGTTTTTGTTTTTTTTTACAACTGATACTGAATGAAAACGTAACACTCAAAGTAAAATACTGCTAAACTTTATTACAAAAATAAACAGTACTGGCTGTACCATGAAAATGTACTGTACTTTTTTTTTTAAATGAAACAAATATATAAATATTAATATATATTAACTATTAATAAATATGAAAGTAAATAAAATATATACATCCAAAGTGAACCAAAAACGTAACACTCCAAATAACAATTGAAAATAAGGATCAAAAAAACACTTCAAATAACACAACAAAATTTGTCTTTTTTTTTCGCCTCTAGAGGCCGCTCTCGGACCGTATAATGACAGCGGACACTTCTCAGTCTTTCCCGCAACGGTCTGTTTTTATCCCTGATAACCTATTGCTGGAACTTTGTCGATTAATCGCCAAAAACGATCGATAGGTCAGTCGACCTCTAAAGACAGACGTAATGAAAATCCTACAAAAGAAGCCGCAGAAATGTCTTATTGTTCTTCTTTGTCTAATTCTGACTGAAAGTGTTCCCTGAAATCTTACTCTGCAAGAGTTACAGCATTGCCTACATACACCAAAAAAAAAACAAAAAAAAACCGGGCTTAATTATGTGAATCGGTTGCCAATGTTCAACTAAAAGAGCCGACTCGTTCGCCAATGACACATCACTAACGCTCACAGCTGAACGTGTCCATGGTGAGGCTGAAATTTGCATTTAATATCACCTTCTACTGCGCAGCCCTGTTAAAGAAGTTAAAGCCACCCTGAAGGTCACTTCTAGGTCTTTTTTTTTCCCCCCAACAACACAGCTTGTGTTTATGGTTTTGAATGTTTAATAACAGTCTGCGTCCATTTTCAGGTCCAAAGAAATTATCGTCTGCGGGTCAGTGAGCATTAAGGCCTAAGGATAGCGTTTAGTAGTCAGTAGTCGGGTAACGGTTATTACAGTTATTTCTGTAGCACTTTCCATTACAAAACCACAAAATGATATAAACAAGTAATAATATAATTAGTTTCAGAATGTTTCAGCTATACTATCTGTACCTAAGTGAGTTATCAAAGTCATAAATGATTCAATTCATCCAGAAACATGTAACAGACTTCAATTATGTACCTGATTATGTTTTTTTTTCTTCATTTTGTTTACAAAGCAAAACAAATTAACTTATTATTTCAGGTTAATAATAAGAAAATTATTGTAACAACAACATAAGGCATGAAAAACAATTATTTTAAATCAATCATTTTTTGGTTTTATGAAGTATGCACATGTATGCATATTTAATTAGAAGGCGTGTCATTTGCATAAATAATGCAAATTTATGCGCACACGTAAATACCTGTAAGAAGATATTGTGCATGCTGTGATATTGTTTTAAAATAAAATGACCTGATTAACCTGTAGTGTCCTTCCTTAATGATTTTCCCCATGATAACTATTTTTTTACTGCTGTATTATAATAATAAAAAAAAAAATCATAGTATTATTTACCGTGTTCAGCTAACGTACTCTTATTAGATATACAGAAAGTGACAGGTTGACTACAGAAAGCTAGGCTAGCCACGTAGCTATGCTAATTAAAGTGAAGCTGTGCTACAGACTGTCGGCTCAAACTTCACACGTTACACACAAATAAATACAAATAAACTATGTGAAAACAAAATGGTTTGCAAGTGGTGTTATAACAACAGGAAACATGACTGTTGCTTCCATTACACTTGGGTCCCAAACTTCCGTAAATTAGGTTTAGGGACATTTTATAGGTCTTTTTATGAAAACACATAGTGCGAACAATCTGGACGCGACACTTTACGCCATCCTGAAACCTTTAAAACACATTTAATAACCAAATAAACTTACTCTGCCAAACTATTTTCTTCAGCCCGTGCTCTGCCCCGGCTGCCATTTTGCTGCCTTTTTTTTTTTTTTTTCTTCTTTTTTAAACGTACAGGCTCCGAATACGTAATTGCGTCACCAGTGACAGCTGCGTCAGTTTGTGCGTGTGCGTGCGCGTCCGCGTGCGCGTCCGTGTGAATGGTTTGTACGGTATACTGCAATGGAAAGTCTAAGTAAAGAATAGTGTAATAATAATCATAATCATAATCCCAAACAAGTAACCAAGATATAATTGCAATAAGGAATTTGATAACGCAGGAAAGTGCAGCTTAGGAAAATATTTAATACGAATTTAATTAAACAAATGCATAAAATGCTTACATTTACTACACAATTGACTAGGCTAAGATCCTGATCACTGTATTCAGACACATATAGAACACAACATATATTTATCTTACAATTCATACTCATATCGATTGTCAAATTTTCGTTTAAATCATCAAAATGCAGCACGAAGGTGCTTTACATCGAAATAGTAAAAATAAAACAGCACAAGGAAAGAAACCAAATCTAAGAATGAATTGTTCTAGAAATAATAATAATAATAATAATAATAATAATAATAATAATAATAATAATAATAATAATAATAATAATAATGTTACTATAAAATAAAAATGTAATTAAGGTAAAATAGTAAAATGGAATTGGATAAAGCAGGGAATTCTAAACTGTAAAAAAAAAAAAAAAAAAAAAAAAAAAAGGAAAAGGTCTGCACTCATATAGCACCTTTTAACCTTTGTGGTTCACAAAGCACTTTACACTGTGTCTCATTCACCCATTCACACACACACACACTCACACACCAATGGCAGCAGAGCTACCATGCAAGGCACCTGGCTGCCATCAGGAGCAACTTTGGGTTCGGTGTCCTGCCCAAGGACACTTCGGCACATGGAGTCATGTGGGCCGGGAATTGAACCACCAACCCTACGATTAGTGGACAACCCGCTCTACCACCTGATCCACAGCCGCCAATTAAAATGTCAATTAAACATGATCATAGAATACCAAATGATACAAAAGAATTTTAAAAAAGTATCTTAAGTGCACAAAACTTAAATAAAATCCAATTAGGATCTAATTTTCTTTATTTAACAGCATATACCACTCTGTCTGTGATAAAAACTGCGAACAGTAAAATTTTAATTTAGTAAAAATCTTAATTTTATAATGTTATATATTATTGATTTTGATGATTGATTTTGTAGACTTTCATCTGTCTTGTCCATCTGCCTATAGGTGTTGAACTCCTTCACCTCTGATTGGTTGGCCTACCCAAGGGGCGGGGCCAAGTTCAGGTATTTCAACAAACGGTCAAGAAAAAAAAACAATATACATACTGAAGCGTAAAACGAGAGAGAGAGAGAGAGAGAGCAGAATATAACACGGATAATAAACACAGCTTGATAAGACCCAGGCAGGACAGAATGGGACTCAGTGGTGTGATGTTGTGGGTGTTTTTACTGGGAATTCTTGCACAGGTACTGAATGTTTGTATTTATTAAGAATAATAAATAAGAATACTTCTGTGTGAATTGATGCCGGGGTTTTAAAATTATTCATATTTTAATTTTTTTTTTCCTTTTCTGTTTACAGAATGTTGTGCAAGGTAAGTTTCAGTTTTGTGTTTTCTAGTGAGATGACAAAAATATATTTTTTAAATACTGGTTTATTAATAAATGAATGAAGGAATACATTTTTGATAATAAATGTAATAAATAAATGAATAAATTAATAATAAAAATTTTAATAAATGCAATTTTTCCCCCCAAGACTTTATATTTATTTCTGATTGTCATCAGAGTTGTTATCTTACATCTTAGTGAATTTGTTGTCTCTGAGTTCAGCCCTTTTGTTCTTCCTGTGTTTTATGTGTCTCTCTCCGTGTCTCTCATCATATTTTTCTGTGTGTCTCTCTCCATGTTTCGCTCCGTGTCTCTCTCCATGTCTGTCTTTGTGTTTCTCTGCATATTTCTCTCCATGTCTCTCTCCGTGTGCGTCTCTCTCTCTCTCTGTTTCTCTTTCTGTGTCTCTCCATTTCTCTCAATGTCTTTCTCCATGCCTCTCTCCGTGTCTCTCTCCTTTTTTTCTCTCCTTGTGTCTCTCTCCTTGTCTCTCTCCGTATTTCTCTGTCTCTCTCTCTCTCTCTGTCTTTCTATCTGTGTCTCTCTCCATGTCTGTCTTTGTGCTTCTTCCCATATTTCTCTCCATGTCTCTCCCCGTGTCTCTCTCCTGTTTTTCTCTCGGTGTGTCTCCCTCTGTTTCTCTTTCCGTGTCTCTCTCTGTGTTTCTCCATGTCTCTCAATGTCTTTCTCCGTTTCTCCCTCTGTGTCTCTCTCCGTGTCTCTCTCCATCTCTCTCTCTCACACCTCAGGTAATCTAACCGTCAGCGTGCACACGGTCACCTCTAAAAGCGCGGTGCTGAGCTGGAGTAAATACGTGGGCTCGTCCTCGTACAGACTCACAGCGTCGCTTCGCAACTCTCCCAATCCGTCCACCTTCAGCGTCTTCAGCCAGAACACTGTCATGGGCACCATCAACACTCTGTCCTCCAACACCAACTACACTTTTAAGGTGGAGGCACTGGACAGCTCCACGAGAGTGCTGGCTCAAGCCAGCGTGGACGGATACACTGGTATGTACAACATTTTTTATTGCTTTATTAAGTCTAAGGGCAGTTGATGAAGCCATTACAAATGTCATTAGAACCTGTTAAAGGAATAATCACACACCTAAATTTATAATAAAAATCTAAGGGCAGTTGTTGAATGCATTATTATTGTGAATATCGCTGATTTAAGGAATACTTTGTGTGTGTGTGTGTGTGTGTGTGTGTGTGTGTGTGTGTGTGTGTGTGTGTGTGTGTGTGTGTGTGTGTGTTTTAAGCTAATCTCTCTCCCTCGCGTCTGTAGTTTGTGTGTGATTACCACAGACAAGAATTTTGACATGTTTATGTGTACAGAGAAAAGAGAAAACCCTGTTTAATTATAATAAAAGTCTAAGGGCAGTTGTTGAATACATGACTATATGATTGTAATATATGATGTAAATTACTGTTCGTCAGAATTATATAGATTTAGCCTTAATTTTGAAATACTTTGAAAGAAAGTGTTGTAGAAAAAATATGCACATTGCATAAATGTTGTTTTTTCAACTGCCCTTAGACATCCATTATAAGCTTGCAAGTTTGGGGGATTTTTAGTTCTTTTTTTATTACAGGGAAACATCTTGAAATTCTTGTCATGGTAATCAAACATACAGTACAGATACCGTGCATAGAGACCGAACAATGACAGATTACTCCTTTATTAGCTTAGAAGCATCTATTATGTATTATGTTTATGTCCCCAATGTTTGCTATTGACTATTTTATCATCAACACAGTACTAAAGACATTATTGCATATAATTGTCCAGCTCCTGATGTCCCCACCATCACGGCGGCTTCCTCCAAACAGAGCCAAAGCATCACAGTGGAGTTCACACAAGTCTCGGGTGCCTCCTCGTACATCCTACGCGCCGAGACCAGCAAGGGCGCCTTCATATCAGAGACGTCCGTGCCAGGCTCTCCAGGGACGGTGTCCGGCTTGCAGCCTTACTCCGACTACGCTCTGAGCGTCATGTCCGTCAACAGCGGTGGCAGGAGCCAGCCTTCACCCTCGGCCCAGTCAAGGACAGGTATTCTTCCTTCTCTGTCCACACTCGGGAAAAAAAAAAGAAAAGAAAATCCCCCTGTCGTCAAAAGAAACGGCCCATTCATGCATGCACACTGTCGGCCATTCTCTAGGCCTCAGGCCCCTGCGGTCACCTGATCTCCTCGCTGAGTTAAAAAGAGGGATCAGGATGTGGCTCATATTTGAACTTCAGGACAGAATTGTGTGTGTGAGAGTGTTCCACTTTTTTTTTTTTCCACATGGCTCCTGTAATACGTACCAACAGGTGGCTGATCTTAAGTTACAGCATCCGAACTGGTCCTGCAGGTGAACGGTGAGAGAAGCTAAAGCTCAGGATTATGGCAGACTATCTCCCGGGACTGGGCGGCGGCAGTTATTGTCGTGTTAATAGTGGAGGTCCGATTATGAGAAACGCTCTCTGTAGGAAGCAGTGACTTCAAGCATTAGAAAAGAGTCACAATGGGACAGAGTATTGTTTACAAGCACACCATTCAAACATGTTGGGAATAAAGTGGCTTTAAACTGGGGATGGGCAGAACGGAAACATTAATCTGTGCACTGAATTCTTCATCGGCATGACCGTCATTATACGACAGTTATGACAAAAATACCATTTATACAATTCTTTTAATAGGAAGTCCCACTAGCTCGATAGTATTTAGTACAGAGGCGCTGAAGTGGCATGCTGGTTACAAACAGGCACATGAGAAGATGTTTCAGTTAGAGAGAACTGAATGTAACGTGTGACGTCATTGCTTTGTTTTGTTTTGGGGTTTTTTGGTTTTTTTTGCACAGTATAGGGACTTCCCACACCTACCACTTCCTGCACCTATGGTTACAAACAGATACAGACACAAAAGAAAGCACACTATTGACCCCCTTTTTTTTTTATTTGAGAAAGCTTGTCAGAAAGGTCCGCAGGGCTTCTGGTTGATACCTCGGGACGCACCAAAATAAGTCGCGAGGGCGGGAGGTTTTTACTTTTTGAGCAGACAGATATGAAGCTCTCAAACAATTCGTTCATCGATTCATCCTTAGTAACCGCCTGGTCAGGGTTGCGGCAGTTTAAATTAGGCTACTAATTTGTTTATATATTGGGAAACAACATTTTATTCCAATGTATATACAGGCTATATAGAGGAATGACAATAAAAACCCAGGTGACTTGACTTGAAACAGAACCAACTCAGTTTATTCGAAAACGTCGCAAATCAGATAACAAAATTTAACAGAAATGAAATTAGTAACTGTGCACAAAACTAGTCCCACAAAAAAAATAGAAAATTAAAACAACGATATAAAAAGGAGGGGGAAAAAAAGGAAAAGAAAGAACAAAACCTTCTGGTTTAGGCCACACCCACTTGAAATCCGTATATAGGTATAAACATTTGGAGCACTAAACAGATACAGATAATGTGATTGCATTACATCACTAATTAATATTAAATAACGTGATGTGCTACGATTTCTTTCTCAGCTACTGAATACTTAACTTGTCATCATTGTATTTTTTAAAATGAATGAGACGCAAATGAGACACTGTTATGGGCTTTACTTCAATCATGAGATGAAGCATGAAGACCAACTGGAGTCACTGATGCCACGTTGATATACCATTAGCTGTGTCGAAGCTAATTCCGAAAGACATTTTCGTTGGTTTTCCGCTTAATTAATACTTAATTACCTAGAGACCACATGTTAAGTATTACGTTAAAACACGATTGGTTATGTTGTGTTTTATACAAGTTATACAAGTTGCATAACAACAACCACAACACAATAATTCATGGTCATGAGATATTTCGTTTGTGGCCTTGAAATATTAACTCTTATTAACTATATATAACTAATATTAACTATATTTAATATATGAAATATATTTATTCCTGGCCACGTCTTATTCAGTAATAGCCACGTCACCTCTGTAATTAGCCACACTGCAACCAATGGAACTTATATCCTTTGTACTTTTCATTTATCCCATGACTTCTAATAAGCGTTCAGTGAGTCACATCATTGATCTCCTTCTATCTTCCCCCCTGTGTGTGTGTATGATTAGTGTTGGCCGCTCCTCTGTTAAACAGCAGCTCCCCCAGTAACAGCAGCATTGTATTGGTCTGGGCTTCGGTAGCGAATGCCGTGCTCTACAGCATCAGCATTATACGTGACGGCTCATACCAACAGAGTCGCCTCAACACCAGCAACACCAACGTGACCTTCAGCAACCTGGAGGACGGCACTAACTACTGCATCAAAGCTAATGCCTGGAGTCCACAAAGCGTACCTGGGGACGACTACACCGTCTGCCAGATCACCCGTAAGTCAGAGGAGGTCGCCAGAACATTGCTTTGCTTTGTTAGTTTCGTACTAGAGTGGGCAGAATGAGCTAACAATTCAACAAGTCAAGAGGATCGCTTAGCCTTAGAATATCATATCATATGACATATCACTGTCCTTAACTATGACACTATTTAGTTTGACTAGAGTTACTGTTACCAAACCAGACGTGGTTATTTTCCAATCACAGCACAAAGTGTTTTATTCCTCTTACAGTATGTCACAGCGATGTGCCAGTGATCGCGTGTTTTGTTTGTTAAATGTCGACACATTGTACGTTTTTCCCCCATTTATAGTTACATTTAATGTTATCCATGAAACAAGTTCCTGTTATCGTGTCCTTGAGCCTAATAAGACAAAACTGAGCTTGTCACGTTACCAAGAAATCACAAGCCCGTCCGTCCCGAAGACTTTCCCCGTAATGGAAAAGTTACCGTCTGATGCAGAGTGCTGATACTGGAGACTCCTTCCGTAAATATTCCAGAAATAATCGTCTCTTTACAAAAAAAAAACTTCACCCTATCAACATTCAAATGTTTTTCTTTCATATATATGAATGTGTTCATTATTAGTTTTAGAGAATCGGTAGAGATCCATCAGATACGATAATTCAGCAGCGCTGTATAAGGTATAATTACCTTCGGAAACTCTTTAGATAGTAAATGTAAATGGACTACGCATTTTAATAAATCTGTGTCCACAGGCCCTTCTACTCCTCAGTCCATTGTACTGGTGACCACGAAGGTGAACGGTGTAGTGGGTCTGTCGGTGTCCTGGGCTCCTGCTCAGGGAGCCAGTCGGTACTTAGCCGTGAGCTCGGCCGGACTGAACTGCTCATCCGCATCGACTTCCTGTACTCTGAGTCCACTGAGCTGTGGACAGATCCATTATATCTCTGTTACTGCCTTCAACCAAGCTGGACCCGGCCAATCCTCAGAGCCGCAGCGTTACATTTCATGTGAGTGCTTCTGTTCGGGTGCGCGTGCTTCCACAGCTAGAGTGTGACTGTTAAACATGCATTCATGGAGAGACTGGAATACTGAATATTATCGTATCTTCTCACCTCAATCTGGTATTTTTACATTTCTGGCTAGATGTCGAATGAACCTTCTGGATTTTCATGAATACTGAAATACCACGTTTCCTTTCTAAATGCTCCTGCGAACTATTTCCCACTGTATGTCTTATTCTAAAGTTATCGCATTGTAAAAACTGACCCATGAATACACCACTGTCTTCCTCTGCTTCTCAGTCCCGTGTCCTCCAGAGCCGGTCCGCGTGGATGACATCGGACGCGGTAACTGCTCCCTGTCCTGGAACCCCGTGTCCTACGTTGGCTATTACACCGCCTTCAGCAAGAGAGACGACGGTATCGAAGAGATGTGTAACTCCACGGGCACTTCCTGTAACTTCAGCTGCCACTGCGGCTACTCCTACATCATGAGCGTGTTCGCTAACAACCAGGCCGGAGCCAGTCCTCCAGGACGCGTCCTAAATCAAACCACCGGTATGTAGAATCCAACACACGATCACACGTACCATCCAAAGCGACTTGTACAGACCTCACACAAAGCTCATTTCCCCGTTCCATCCCATCTTCCTTATAGTCCCGTGCTGTCCGACAAACATGACCGTGTCTGGGATTTCCTGGGAGTCCCTGATGATCACGTGGACACCGGTGCGAGGGGCAGACATGTACGAGGTGAAGGCAATGGACTCTTCTAACCTGACAGTGCTGTGTAACGACACCTCGCCTGAGTGTGTGCTATCTGATCTCAACTGCAACACAAGGTACAATGTCCTCGTCTGTCCCTGCAATGAAGAACAGGGGTGCAATTGCTCCTGCAAAACCCAGACACAAGAAACAGGTAAAATACAAACAAACGCTCTACTTTATTGTACTCTGCATTCTCATTCATAAAATGTCTCTCTCGCAGCTCCCTGTATGCCTGAGAGAGTGACCGTAAGTCCAATGAACTCCTCCTCCATCAACGTCACCTGGACGTCCACTAACAAAGCTGCCGACTACACGGTCAACGTGATTGGATCAGCAGGTGGCCGTTTCACCTGTCAGTCAAACAAGACATTCTGTCAGGTGAACGGATTATCATGTGGCTCCTCCTATCAGGTCACCTGCATCGCCTCCACTGCGGTCGGACAGAGCATGCCCAGTTACACCGTGTACTTCCAGACAGGTAGAGTTTCCATGTCAGTGGTGATTGGCTAGACTGATTTTCTGAGCAATTGATGCTTTCCTAATTAAAAAATGATTCATGTTAGAACTTTCTGTTGTCATTAAAGAAGCAGTTTGCAAATGTTTTAGAGCTTTCTGCCATCATTTAGGACCTTCTGCTAATATTAAAGAAGTGGTTCATACTTTTTAGTGCCTTCTGCTATGATCAAAGAATCAGTTTGTAATTTTTACAGCTTTCTACTAACATTAAAGAAGCGGTTTGTAATTTTTTTAGAGCTTTCTACTAACATTAAAGAAGCGGTTTGTTATTTTTTTTAGAGCTTTCTACTAACATTAAAGAAGCGGTTTGTAATTTTTTAGAGCTTTCTACTAACATTAAAAAAGCTGTTTGTAAATTTTTTTTTTTTTAGAGCTTTCTACTAATATTAAAGAAGCACCTTGCATTTTAGCACCTTCTGCTATCATTAAAGAAGCGGTTTGTAATTTTTACAGTTCTCTACTAACATTAAAGAAGCAGTTTTTAATTTTTTTTTAGAGCTTTCTACTAACATTAAAGAAGCACCTTGCATTTTAGCACCTTCTGCTATCATTAAAGAAGCAGTTTGTAATGTTTTAGAGCTTTCTGTTGTCATTTAATTTTTGTGCTTTTATCTGTCATTAAAGAAGCGGTTCGTAATTTCTAGAGCTTTCTGCTACCATTAAAGATGTGGTTTGTTATGTTTAGAATTTTGTGCTGTCATTAAAGAAGTGACTTGTAATGTGTAATGCCTTCTGCTAAAGAATTAATTAAACCAGCTCTTTAATATTACACATTAAAGAATTGGTTTGTAATTTTTAGAGCTTTCTGTTGCCGTTAAAGAGGAAGTTTGAAATTCTTTGCACTTTCTGTTGCCATTAAAGAAGTGATTTGTAAAAAATTTTAATGCTTTTTTTTTTTTAGCTCAAGCTTCAGAGCTTCGTACTATCATTGAAAAAAAAAAAAACGGCGTATAATTTTTAGAGGCTTCTGAGATTTTAGCTCTACTGTCTTCCTCTCCTCCCTCTCCAGCTCCGTGCTGTCCGGCCACCTTGAACGTCACTCAGGTGAACCAGGCGATAAGTAAAGTCACCTGGTCGGCTGCTCAGGGAGCTCAGTCCTTTATGGCATCGCTGACCTCGTCGCGAGGCAACGCCACGTGTCACACCACGCAGACCAATTGCCTGATGGGATGCATCACTTGTGGAACAAACTACACTGTCTCGCTACAGGCCATCAGCTCCAAGGGAGACAAGGCAGTATGCACGTACCACGGCTTCTCCACCGGTGAGTTACATGGCTTCATTGAGTTTTAAAAATAGCCAATCAGCTTTCAGCAGGGTTAGCATGGTCACAAAACTTTAATATTATGTCCATCTAGCTAGCTACACTCTAAATGCATTCAAAATGACCTTACACAAATTAGCCATTGGAGGGTGATGTTTGCAAATGGGTGCTTGGGCCCCATGAGTTTTCTGCTTCAAGTAAGCAAGAAAGTATACGTTTTAAGAGTGCCTAACTCTCTGTCCAGGTTTGTGCTGTCCTTCAAGAATCCGTCTTTACACACGCTTCAATAATACCCTGCGTGTTTCATGGTGGTCCTCGAGCTCCCTCAGTAACTTCACGGCCCAGGTGACAGGTGGAGGCCGGGCCCACGCTTGCAGCCCCGCACCGGGACAGAGCATGTGTGACGTGTCAGAGGTCACGTGCGGTGATGTGTACACGGTCATCGTGGCACCCGTGAACTCAGACGGAACCGCGGTGCCGTTCTGTCCCAGTAGGATGTACTCCGGTATGATCACTTCACTCTTCACCCTATGATCGAACAGTTACTGGATCTGAACTCTACGTAATATTACTTGTAGTCGATTACACAAGGCGTGTTTGTTGTTATAATATAGTTCCAGTTATTTTTTTTATTAAAGTTGTGTGTAAATTGTGTGGGGTTTTCTCCAAATCAAAATTTACAAAAGTTTTGCAGATTTTTTTCACGTACGTTGCGCCTCATTTATCCGGACACGAACGGATTTATTAGTAAATCATTCATAAGAGCGTTTACACAAGATATCTGGTGTTAATGAAAATCCTGTATCCTCCTGAGTGTGTGTAAACGTATGCATAAGAAGACCTCGACCTCGACTTCAAATCAAATAATTCACACGGATAGCTGCACTTTTATATCTGGAATATACTGCCGAGTTTAAACTGCTTATTTTTATTACGTTATACAGCATTCAGCAGACGTCCTATTCCAGAGCGACCTATAGAAGAGCTCTGGAGTCTCTATCAGAAACACTTCCTCACGCTAGCTCACTAGGTCAGGGACTCATAGCACCATCGAGAACATTTTGTTCGTGGAAACCAGCCGTTTTACATTATCGACATTAATTCGAGAACATAAATGATAAAGAAAATGAGCCAGCACACCCATACATTGAGAAAAAAACCCGAATCGGTTATAGCCGACGGAGGATTTAATACTCACTTATTATTATTAATGTTATACTGTATAATATTACATATTTTTGATTGGCATAGAAGTGAGACAAAATAACTTCCATTTCTGTCTTTCAGTCTTTACCCTGATCGTTCATTTGTCTGTGCGCTTGACCTTTTTATGGAGTTTTGTGGGCGTCGCTAAATGCAAATGAGCTGTGTCGGGAAGGTTTACAGGGGATCGACATCCTCACGCGAGAACGAAGAAAATCAGGCTGTCTGGAACTTTTGTAAATCCACCGGAAATTTTGAGGCCCAGTGTCGATAAATGTCAATCAGCCCACAAAACTCCATAAAAGGCAAAGCTCACAGAGAGCTGAAAACAACAAAATGACAACTAAACGGTAAAAGAGCTCTCTTCTGTGAGCAAGTCTCCTTATACAGTACATACATTTACACAAACTCAGTAGGATACAAGCATTTTCTGAGTTGGATTTTGATGTACACCACATTCGTGTGTGTGTGTGTGTGTGTGTGTGTGTGTGTGTGTAAAATCTCTTGCGATAGATTTACAAATAAATTTGTTCGTATGCAGCTTGATAAATGCGATCCAATGTCTTTGAGGCAAGTGTGCGACGAGTCATACGTTCGGTCCATAATATGCCAAACTGGAAGCTACAGTATAAACTTCCCTTACTTTTCAACCTCAGAGCTTCAACACAGACCTAAAACTAAAAAAGCATTCTCGGCTGCTTGACTATATCTGGGATGTAATATCTGACCAAATGATTCCTTTGAACCACGACTTGAGGCTGCAACAAACCCAGTGTTAGTATTATTTCCCGCAGATAAGAACTTATGCATCATTTTCTCCCATTTCTTTCAGTTTATTGCTCGGGCAGCGATATCGGAATGGGTAAGTCTCAGAACTCTTTACACCGATCTTAAATAAATTAGTGGGGAACTTGTTTTGCAGATGTTCCACAGCATTACCATAACAACATAACCATAAATGGATAAAAACTACGATGTATTGTTCTTTAATAAAAATAAAGGTATCGCAGGTATCATCTCTAAAAGCTTTCAGTTAAATAAATTGTTAAACCAATAAAGTGAAGCTCTTTGATTCATCGACCAGAACAACATGTGATGCAAATCTATTGTTACAAATAACTTGATATGATATTACCATAAATAAAACATAAATAATGTACTGTGGTAAATAGCTTGTATTTGATAAATTAGTATATGTACGTCGATTTAATTAACTCTCTCTCTCTCTCTCTCTCCCTCTCTCTGTTTTTGCAGTACTCTATCGAGGCAAGAGAAGTCTGGATTAGCAAACGGTATGGACAGAATTGATTTATTTTTTAAAAATTAAAAAAAACAAAAAAAAAACAATTCAGAGCCACTGCGATCCTCTTTACACATCAAACAATCGAATCAGATGATATCCGATGCATCCTATTGCCTGAGAAAGAGGCCTTTATAAATAAATAGTGCTTTTGTGTGCTGGTGTATCTGATCACATCTGTATTTACACCAACGAGAGCCTTTGTGAACATGGCAACGATTCACAAGCGTTGTATTTCAATGGTATGAAAAGATGCGCACAACATCATCACACCATTCATCATTACACAATAACTAGTAAAGGGAAATACACTTGCTCTAATTTGTAAAAGGTCATTCATGTAAGGCGGACGCTTTATATAAACAACCGTTTTCTGTAAGGAGATGTTTATTTAGCATTCATGGAAGGAGTCTCCAGTGTCAGAAATTTGTAACAGTCAGTACGTTTTCAGCCACCGGAGAGTCTTCGGGGCCGAGGACTTGTGGTTTTTTCTGTCTTGTTAACTTTAACAAAGAGAGAAAAAAGAGAGGCTGGGGACGAAATGACTTTTTCTAGGTGTTTGTTTTGTGGACGTTCTACAACAACTATAAATGGATAAAAAGTATGATGTGCCATTATATTCATTGACAAATTGCTGTGATATAAGACGAATAGAACAGTTCAGGACATGCTGTTTTAAGAAAAGAATTCGTTTCAGGATGGAAACAGTAATTTCTGCTTCATCACACCACCTAGTCATTGATGATTTTCCTATAACAGCCTGCCCCGAGGTGTTTTTCTTCATGCATTGTTTGTTAGATATACACTGGTTTCAGCTGTCTTGACTGAATTGTGTTTTTCTCCCACACAGCTTCATCTGACATCAGACCAAAGAGCACAACTGCACTCTTCTGCATAACATCCTCAACCCCACGTTACCAACTCGTACTAACACACAATCCTCCTGCCATGTTCAAGAGATAAAGTAATTAGGATATACTGTACGTATATTGATAAGTATTTGTGCCTTGATACTAGACACAGTGTATTTAAAAACCGTCCAAAGCCATTAAATGCATGTATTCAAAGGTACTTATTAACCCAACTACCCAAAAGCAAGTGAAATCAACGTATTCATGTTATGTACGTAAAATGAGGACTAAAGTATATGGTTTATGTGTCTATGTGTTTGTTGGGCCACACAAACGTAGCTTGAAATTTGTATTTACTTTACTTAGGTGAGTAGAAATAATTGACCAGATTTAAATGAAGTGCACATGATTCAGGTATCCCAAAAGGTTCTCAGGGTAATGGCCGATTTTTTTCTTTGTTCTACTGATGCCAGAAATATTATAGCGTATAGTGAAGCAAGCAGAGCACGAAAAAAAAGGTTTAAAAAAAAAAGAAAAAAGTTAAAGCAAAAAAGATCCAACTAATATGTCAAATGTCAAAGCATTGATTTGAGAACTAATTTTGTTTTAAATTTGCATTAACTTTAAATTTTATGAACACTTTTCCTATGTCCTGTGCCTCCAAAGGAAACAATTGTTTTTATTTTATAAATACTATATATATTTTTTTTACTTCCTTTGGATGTAATTAAAAACCATTTGGAATATATCTATTAGTATAAAATAAATTCATGAACATTCCTTATTGTGTTGTCATTCCTTTAATTTCTCTCCAACTGCTTGAAGTGGTGGTTTGTCTATGATATACCATATGTCCAGGTTAAATTTTGTTTATTTCCATCGAGGGTCAGAAACAACAGAGCTGAATTGGGATTGGCTAAGAATAATGTGATCAGTGTTTGCATAGATGGAGTAAAGTGTGAGGCATAAGCAAGCACTTAGCTTGATGAATGTATGAGGGTGAAGGTTGTATTTGTGTTGCGACAGACACACACACACACACACACACACACACACACACACACACACACACATCACATATATGACACATATGAAAGAATCTACATCATTACATTACATCATAAATGTTATATTCAGGGCAGGGGTATGATTAGAAATCCTGGCTCCCTGAGAAGAACTCCTCTGGCTTTAGATACATTCCAGATCCCTTGTCTCCCTCTAGAGGTTAACTAACTGGAGACTTCTGAATGAACATGATTCTTAGAGAATAGTGTTGGAGGATTTTGCCCCCAGAGCAATGATTACGTACTGCAAGGAGGTGGTATTAATGCTGTAGATTCGGTCCCCTCTGAAACTATTGGAACAGCAAGGCCAATTCACTTTTTTGTGCTCTACACTAAAGACATTTGGGTTTGAGATCAAAAGGTGGATATGAGACGGGAGTTTAGGATTTCAGCTTTTATTTCCTGGTATTTACATCTAGATGTGTAAAACCTTTTGTATCAGACCACCCAATATTTAGGCGAGCTTTAATTAAATGTTTAATTTGAAGTAAATTAAAGTAAATAACACATAATATTTGGTCGCATATCCCTTGCTTGCAATAGGTGTATCAAGCCTGTAACTCATTAACATCACCAAATTGTTGGTTTCTTCTTTTGGGATGCTTTTCCAGGTTTTTACTGCAGACTCTTTCAATTGTTGTTTGTTTCAGGGGGGTTTCTCCCTTCAGTCTCCTCTTCAGGAGGTGAAATGCTGCTCAATTGGGTTAAGGTCTGGTGATTGACTTGGCCAGTCTAAAACCTTCCACTTTTTCCCCCTGATAAAGTCATTTGTTGAGTTGGTAGTGTGTTTTGAATCACTATCTTCCTGCATAATTAAGTTCCTCCCAGTTAATTTGGATGCATTTCTCTGTAAATTGGCAGACAAAACGTTCCTGTAAACTTCTGAATTCATTCTACTGCTACCATCACAAATTATATCATCAATAAAGATGAGTGGGTTTGCTTTGAGTTCCGTCCATCTCCGTGATCTCAGGATAGCCCTCAGGTGCTGAATGTGCCACTGCCAATCACTACTGTGAATAATAATGCCATCTAAATAGGCAGCTGCGTGTGGATGGAGGATTCTGTCCGCGAGTTGCTGGAATGTCGCTGGGGCTCCAAACAACCCAAAAGGAAGGGTCACAAATCGGTGTAACCCAAACAGAGTGGAAAAGGCTGTTTTCTGTTTGGAATCAAGGGGATCTGCCAATATCCCTTTTATCAAATCCAGTGTCAAATAAAAACAAGCTGCACCTAACCGATCGAGCAGTTTGTCAATGTGAGCCATTGGATATGCATCAAATTTAGACACCGTGTTGACTTTTCTAAAAAGTCAGCACAAAACCTGACCGAACCGACCAACCAAAACTACCGTATTGGACCAGTCACTGTGGGACTCCTTGATTACCCCCATATCGAGCATGGCCATGAGCTTCTCCCACACCACTTGGGGGTGAGGCTGCGTACCACCACCCCTGGTGGCATCTCAATGTGGTGCTCTATGAGATTAGTGCGACCGGGTATGGGTGAGAACACAAGTTCTGTTTTACTTTTATCCATACTGTTCTTATACTGAAAGCATACACCATGAACTAAAAATGTTATGGCGGTTGGATGGTGCATTGTAAAGCCCAAATGGCATTACTTGATACTTGAAATGCCCTAAACATGGCCAGAAAAGCTGTCCTACACTTTTTCCCTTTCTTTATAAGAGGGAAGGATGCACTCCAGAAATGTTATAATGGGCTCTTTTTAGCCTTAACATACAGCTGATTGTCTACAGCATAATACAGCTCTTACATTCTCCAGACTGCATGAATAAATTAATGTCCTCTATATATACAGTTAGGTCCATAGGTATTTGGACAGTGATGCAATTTTCATATTTTTACCTCTGTACACCACTGCAAAGGATTTTAAATGAAGCAATCAAGATGTGATTAATGTGTAGACTTTCAGCTTTAATTCAATGGGATTAATATATTAAAATATTGCATTAACTGTTTAGGAATTACAGACATTTTTTTGCTGTCCCTCCACAGGCTCAAAGGTAATTGGACAAACTAACAATCATAAATATTAAGATTATTTTTAACACTTGGATGCAAATCCTTTGCAGTCAATGACTGCCTGAAATCTGGAACCCATCGACATCATCAAATGTTTCCTCCCTTGAGTTGCTTTGCCAGGCCTTTACTGCAGTTGCCTTCATTTTCTGCTTGTCCATGGGTCTTTCTGCCTTCAGTTTTGTCTTCAGTACAAAATCAGACAAGTATGCTCAATTGGGTTGAGGCCATTGGACATTTAAGAACAATTTAATTTAGAAGCCCTTGGGTTGCTTTTGCGTATGTTTTGGGTCATTAACCATCTGTACTGTGAAGTGCCATCCTATCAGTTTTGCTGCATTTGATGGAATCTGAGCAGAAAGTACAGCTCTATATGCTTCAGAATTCATTCTGCTACTTCTATTAGCAGTCACATCACCAAGAAATACCAGTGACCTAGTTGCATTGGCAGCCATGCCATAGCACTAACTCCACATGTTTGACAGATGATGTGGTATGGTTTGGAACACAAGCCCTTCCTTTCCTTCTCCATACTCTTCTCTTCCTATCATTCTGGTACAAGTTAATCCTGCATTTAGAGGGTTTTTGTTTAGAGGGTTTTTGTTTTGTTTTGTTTTGTTTTTTTAGCAAAGTCTAATCTGGCCTTTTTGTTCTTGAGTGTTATTATTGGTTTGCATCTTGAGGTAAACCATCTCTATTTACATTCATGAAGGCATATCTTGATGGTAGACTTTGACAATGAAACATCTACCTCTTCCAGAGTGTTCTTGACCTGGCTAAATGTTGTGAATGGGGGTTTTCTTAAACAAGGAAAGAATTCTGCATTCATCCACTTTAGTTGTCTTCCATGGTCTTCCAGGTCTTTTGGTGTTGCTGAGCTCACCAGTGCATTCTTTCTTTTTAAGAATGTACCAAATTGTTGATTTGGCCACTCCTAAAGGTTCTGCTACCTCTCTGATAAGTCTGTTTTGTTTTTTCAGCCTAATGCTGGCCTCCTTCACTTGCATCTCTTTGGACTGCATATTGAGAGTTCCCGAGAACAGCTACCAAATGCAAACTCAACACTTGGAATCAACTCCAGACCTTTTGTCTCCTTAATTTCCCAATTGTCCAATTACTTTTGAGCTTGTGAAAATGGAGGGACTCCATTAAAAAATGGCTGTAATTCCTAAACAGTTAATACAACATTTTTGTTAAACCCATTGAATTACAGCTGAAAGTCTTCATTTCAAATCCATTGTGATGGTATACAGATGCAAAATTATGAAAATTGTGTCACTGTCCAAATACTTATAGACCTGACTGTATATATGCAATTACACACTCGTCCAACTTTTCCCTTGTTTCCTCTATTCCTCCCCTCCCTTCTTGTATTGTATTGAAATTGTAGGATATATTTGAATACGTTTGGTCACAACCTTCGCATGTTCTATGGCAAAGGGCATTAAAGGTAACAGATAACTTTATTAAGGCCCTGATGCTCAATAAATGGTCTGAGTCCACCTATAAATGAGAACCTGACTATGGCAGGGATAGGTGGATGTCCTAATATTATAGGAGTTTCTGAATATATTCATCCATTGCTGCAGTTTTTATGTGCAGAAAGGATATATACCTGGCCAGAAGTACTGATGCAGGGCTCTTTGAAACCTTGATATTGTTGTAGGATGTGGTGGCTGTGGTGGTTTCCAGGCTTTTGATGGTCATTGTGTGATCATACATTGAGATACATTGAATGATACAAAGCATGAACCACTGTAAACAGATCTTCCAGAGATCACAGATTTGTGGGTAAGCAACCAGAAGTACTGTAGGATAATCTCTGTCAAGGGAATTGAAAGCAAGTACTTTGGTGAAAGCTAGGCCATTAAGAGAGTAGTCTCTATTTGCATTTCTCCTAACCCAATGGATTTGTTGATAAAGCGCTGACTAAAGATAAATGTCGTAGTTCCGGAAATAGCACAGAAACATTGCTAAGTGTTATGTAAAAATGGTGAGAACTTGATATTGAACTTAATATACAGTATTGAGCATTGTATGGACCAACTGTTCCTATACCTAGTATGACATTCAGAAGCTGTTCTGCTAAATGACTGCTAAAATCTGTAAACAGAAACTGAAATGTCAAAATCATGACATTGTTGGGTAAGGTGCTTTGCTGTAATCGAAATGGAAACTTGGAATTTATTCACTTTTCACATTTGGGGGTAACCAGATTCTTAAAATGTATTTGTAGGTATTTGTCGACTGTATTTGTAGATGGGATACATAGAAAAGAGAAACATATTTCACTTCAGGAAAGTATTGAAGAGTCTCCATAATAAAAGTGCTTGAAATAAATAAAAGCTTTCGAGAAGGAAGCCGTCTCTTATTTATGTGGTTTATAGAGTCTCCATATCCACTTTCCTATTGACTTTCTTTCTCTCCTATTCCACTGTTATGAACTAGGAATATGAAATTCTCTTATCCCTGAGCCATAAAAAGCCCTTTTCATCAGATTAATCAGCTGCCTTAGGGGACATCACGCAGTGTGGAAAATGCAAAGGATACCCCTGAAGTATCCTAGGCAATACAAGTAGGGCAATATGAGCCATCCTTACTTGGAACATAAATATTACATTTTGTTCTGGTACATATCGGTTTTTAAAATGGAAACAAATGTGCATTCATTTTTATAATATGGTGTTGAATTTACTAGTAACACAGTAAAACCAAGTCCACCCATATTAAGTTTATATCAGATAAACTGAATGGTCCAGTTAATTAAGTGTTATTAAGTGAGATGTTCTGCATTTCAAATGTACAGTAGTGATCTGGTGTATGTAATCCATCTGCAGTGAACAGTGGATATACACAGCAATATTTTCCCACTCTTTCTTGCAAAAACATTCTAGATCCGTCAAATTGTGAGGGCATCTCCTGTGCACAGCCCGCTTTAGGTCACCCCACAGATTTTTAATTGGATTCAGGTCTGGGCTCTGGCTTGGTCATTCAAAAACTTTGATCTTCTTTTGGTTAAGCCATTTTCCTTTGTTGATTTGGATGTATGCTTTGCGTCACTGTCGTGCTTAAAGATGAAATTCCTTTTCATCTTCAGCTTACTAGCAGACACCTGAATATTTTGCACTAAAACCAATTTGTAGCTATTCATGATTCCCTCCACCTTGATAAAAGCCCCAGGTCTGGCTAAAGAAAAGCAGCCATAAAGCATGATTCTTCCACCACCATGCTTCACCGTGGGTATGGTGTCCTTTTAGTGATTTTAGTGACTTTTTTTTTTTTTTTTTGCACCAAACATACCTTTTGGAATTATGGAATTATTATACTCTTTGAAATTGGTCTCATTAGAGCATAACACGTTTTTCCACAGGGTTTGGGGTTTTCTCTTTGCGGACCATGGCTTCAGGAGTCAGATGCGACCAAGGGGATGGGAAGAAAATCCTACAGAAATGGTGGGGTCTTTATTTGGGGTTAATCAGAATAATTTCATTGATGACAGCTGTATGATAATTACTTTTGAACATGAGATTGAATGTGATTGGTCCATTCTGAACACAGTTACATCCCTAATCATAAAAGGGAGTGCACACTTATGCAACCAATTTATTATAAGCGTTTTTTTTATTTTTCCTATTTTTCCCTAAAATGTTTCTGATTGTTTTTCACTTAATTTGTATACGTTGTAATTTCACATTGAGGGTGGAAAAAGTTCTGACATTAATTATTTTATTTTATTTTTTAATTTATTTTTTAATTTTTTATTTTTTGCGTAACCTGCCATTTTAACAGTGGTTTATAGACATTTTACATCCATTTTATATCCGTATATTCTTTTATTCCCCAATAACATTGTGTATTCCTAGTCATGGTGCTTTCTAGTATTCATCGGAAAATATATCATACATAGATAGGTCACGATCTAAGAATAGTATTAAGCTAAAACTCCACTAGAGCTGAGAGTTTGAGAGTTAGTGCAGCTAGAGTATTTTGGGCCTTCCTTGTTTCATGAAAGATATTGGGTTGAATTGTGCTATTAGCTTGAAACGAACATGGTACAGAGCTTAAATATTTTACCAGTCACATGTCTGCAGTGTACCGTGTAGCATTGTGGCCAATTTTACTTAAATGATAAAACATAATAAAACTGTGTTTGTGCAGAAAAAAAGAGAAAGAACAAGCAAAAAGTTATTGTTATTAATGCTGTAGCCTATGCTATGCTAATTCATTTGATCATGCTAGCTAGCTATCTAACCTAACCTATCTAAGCTAGCTATCTAACCATCTTTATTGATGCAGCGATATGAACTATACTCACTAAATATCCAACATACGTGATTTTATCAAGATTTTACATGAATTTCCCCTTGTTTTTGTGGTAGGGTGTCCATATCCACTTCCATCTCCACTTTCCTGTTGATGTCCTTTGTCTCAATGTACTGACATGGATCCTCTTCTTATATAAAGAGTCGTATAAAGTTTTACAACAATGCAGCACATGAAAAGGAAAAGAGACCTACCCAAGCTGCAGAGAAATGGCCTAGTTAAGAAATAATTTTCATTAACTGGACCAACACATATTGTGTAAGTATTGATTTGTACTCTGTCTGATGTCACCCTGTCTTATGGTTTCGTGGCACAAAAAAATTCAGGAAAAAAGGAAATGGAGACAGTTGTGGCTTCATGGTCAGGCATGTATGACTCAGTCCACCCATATTAGGTTCTTTTCAGAGAAATTGAAAGCTCAGGTTTATTAAGTGCTATTAAGTGATATATTTACGGCAGTCATTTGGTGTATGTAATCCAGACACAGTGTCTTTTCCTGTACTTGTTGTTCCAGGAACATCCTAGATCACATAATAATACAGTAACTCCACATCCACCCATATTAGGTTAATTTGACTACATGGAACTGAAAGCTAACTGGTATTACTGGATAATACTTTTACATAACTTGGATGATGTCATCCACCTAGGGCTATTTTCTGCTTATTTTATTCCTCTAATAACGATCTAGGTTCCCAGCATGCCTCGGGGAAAGATAAGAAAGCAACAAGTGGGAAATTTGTAGTTTACTTCCACAGTTTAAAAGCAGATTTACAGTTAAAAGTGGGAAACCTTTGTGATGGACAGTAATTTGTTACTACCCTAAGTAGTGGGATTCTCTCCATTTAATGTCCCAGACTAGGACTAGTTTTATTTAGTCATAAATCAACCCAGAAACCTGTCTTTTGCTTGTGCCTTGTGCTTTTCTGATGCTTCAGTAGTATGATAGCAGGATAGACTATTTCAAAGATCCTGTTACTGTCTAAAAATATTCAATTTTTCATTATCTGGACATAATGAAACATATATTATGTTGAAGAAGTGAATTCCCGACAAAAGTCCCCATATGATTAACCACACACTATTCTCCTAATGTTGTTCCTCTAGGCATGTGAAGCATCACTTTTCAGAATTACTAAAGCAAACCCATGGCAAAATCACACCGCATGAAACTTAACACCTCCACTGTTAAAAAAATAATGAATCTGTTACATGATTAAGCAGTGTTTTTACTCTTGCTCTCAATGTCCTTCCTTTCTTCCGACCCTCTGCGTGTCTCTCTTTCGATCTTCCCATGATATGTTGTACACCCCAGGGCATGATCGGGAGTGATGACCCTGATTCCTGATTGGCTGTCACGTACTAGGTGCAACTTTGCTGCCTCAAAAGAATCCAGAGCACCCTTTGTATTGAACGAGCTTGTATAGAGCTAATGGAAATCACAGAGTCATTGTGAAAGATGGGATCATTGAGAGAATTAGGATTTTTCATTTGTATCGCTCTGGCTCAGGTAAATACAATCTACGACAAGCTGAAGAGACCTAAAAAATTTAATTATTGTCAAAGAAATATATAAAATGCATGATATATATATATATATATATATATATATATATATATATATATATATATATATATATATATATATATATATATATATATATATATATATATATACACACTGTATATCAGAAAATGTTTTTTTTCTGTTTCTGTCTTTCATAGATTACAAACACTCAGACACAAGGTAGGTCAGCTCCTCCAAAAATGACTGGTGATGACAACTTGTATCTCATTAGCCTTTAAATGTGTTACTGAACAACATTTATGTGTCAACACTATTAACCAAATTTGGTCTGTTCGATTTTTATATAGAATTTTAAATGGCATAGAACATAATTATGGTTGACATCAGTTAAGAAATTGATTGGACATTTTAGGCTGAATTGTAGTGAATTGTAAATGTGTTAACATTTGTATGCATTAGTCTTATAGTCTTATATTAAATTAGAACTAGCTTTAGTATTAGATCCATTACCTTACAATTTTGGGATTTCTTTAGGAAGCGAACTAGTAAAATTTCGCAAAAAGTACAGAGTCAGTCTCTTAATTCTTATAGCCTCTAGTTCTAGAAATATCTCATTAAAGACCAGAAAGTTATTAGCACACGTAACACTTTCATTATGTAAATAATTCTGTGTTAATGTGTTTTTATGTATTTTCCCTTTGTTAATATTCCATTCCATTTTTAGTTCATCTGCTTTAGTTTTTTTTTTTTTAATTTAATTAAAGTGTTAAAGACTTAAAGAATTAAAGAAGTTAAAGTTAACTTCAGTTAACCAGCAAAGTGTATTCTAATAGTATATATATATATATATATATATATATATATATATATATATATATATATATATATATATATATATATATATATATATATATATTATTGTATTATAAAAATGATAAGAACTGTACAGTTTTAATATTTCAAATTTGGAAATCTTATAAACATTTTATAAACATTCTTATGAAGTAATCATTTAAAAAAATGTTTAAGTTTTTGAAAACAAACAAGTACTTCTTCAGTTTGATTTTGTGTATGCTGTATCTTTATGCTAGGCTTTATGTAGATGCTGCAATTAAATAAGTATGCTCACCATTATCCAATCAGCTTTTAGCAGTCATTTGACAGACTTACCATTGTCCAATAGCTGTAATCAATCAATAGTGCCACAAGCAGGCCAAATTTGAGCTAAAATTTCTATTTGTATCTTCTGGCCTGTTTGATTTAGTATTCTTATGTCATATGGCTTATGCCCAACTCTACGCATATAATATCGCATTTCCTGCTACTTAGATTTAAAAAGTGTAGCAATTCACTGACAAATTTGATTGGATTCCATAAAAACTTTCACAGTAGATCATTTTGAATTTGTGTGCCAAGTTTGCCCACATGTCCCGTAATGGAGACATTATTTGCTAAGTAGTGCTTGGATAAAGGTGACTTTAGCTTGCAGATGCATTATTATTACTACTGTAATTCTTTTTTTTCATGGCAGAATGCAAAATCATCACATCCATCTCTTCCCCATCGGCCTCGTCACTGCTTGTGCAATGGAGCAGCTACGTAGGGGCCACCAACTACATCCTGGACCTGCGTGTGGTGAACACGAGCAGTGTGGCACCTGTGGTGGTCACAGTTTCTGCCTCACCTACACAGAAAGAAGTCTTCGGCCTGAAACCGAGCACTCTGTACACCGTTGTGGTCAAAGTATTCCGCTTCTACGTTGCTGAGTGTTCGGATACAAGAATAGCGAGGACAGGTCAGTTAAGAGTGTTTGTGTGTGTGTGTGTGTGTGTGTGTGTGTGTGTGTGTGTGTGTGTGTGTGTTAGAGATGGCCAAAAGATATTGAATCATAATATTTTCATATGGGCAGCATGGTGACGCAGACAGACAAAATTCAGAGAGGACCTTATACTTGCACAATTTACATGAACAAACCAAGCTTTCACACCTGTAGTATATTTCCAGCCTGAAAAAGGTTTATTTGGCCAAATAACAGATATATATATATATATATATATATATATATATATATATATATATATATATATATATATATATATATATATATATATATATATATAACCTTCTAATTTAATAGATTGTTCATAAAACATCAAATACAAGTGATAAAAGTATAACTGAGCTTTAGTATTTTTTTCTTTCAGTCCCAGACACATCTCAGATAATCTCCTCACGGGCAATATCGAGTACAGCCATCGCATTAGAGTGGGACCGGGTGTCCTCTGTGGATCAATACTTTGTCTTGGTGAACTCCTCAATAACCGGCGAGCGCTACAATCTCTCCTTCACAAACACCAGTGCAATCATCCGTAACCTGCAACCCACCACCTCGTACGACTGCTATGTTCACACCTCCAACTCGGCCGGCCTGGGTGCGAGGAGCCGAGTGCGCACCATCACCACGCGTGAGTGATCTTCCAAACGCTGTGCTAAGCTTTTTAGTTCAAGAAACCCTGCAAATTAATCAAATAATTAGATATAATTTGGAAATGTAGTGGGTGTGTCTTAAAGACCATATATGGGAATGTAGGCATGTGTTGAAGCCCAGAAGTCTTCAAGTGTACAATATGGCATTCACATATTATCAACATTTATATACTTACATTTTGTTAGCCGCCTAACTTACGACTAACTTGTGACTGCGATATTGCTTTTATACAACAGCTCTATTAATAAGACATTAATATCAATTAACTCACATTTCAGACACAACATGGTGAAATATTTTGTTTATTTTTGCTCAGTCAACGGAAATAGTTCCCAAAGAAGCCGCAGCTGGAAAGAGTGTTGCATGTTGCCATGCCAACACACAGACAGAACACAGACAAGCGGCATGATACAAACAGTTAAATGTCCCAGTCCCAGTTAGTCAGCTAACTAACATAAGCAAATCTAATAGTATTTCTAAAAAGATTTTGGGGTCATATTCATAAATGTTCATAAATTGCTAATGCTAATGCTATCCAGCTAATTAACATAAGCTAACATGACAGGATTTCAGAGAGAAGTTTTAAGTCATATTTAAAAAAAAAAAAAATTATAATCTCCACTGCTAATGCTGGCCAGCTAACCTCACAGGATTTCTGAGAGGATTCTTAAGTCATCTTCATAAATGTTCGTAATTTCCACTGCTAATACAGGGTAGGTAACTAACATAAGCTAGCCTAACAGGATTTCTGAGAGGATTTTTAAATCATATTCATAAATGTTCATAATTGGTACTGGTAATACCAGCCAGCTAATTAGCACAAGGTAACCTGGCAGGATTTTCTGAGAGGATTTTTACGTCATATTCATAAATGTCCATAAATGTCCATCATTGCTAATGCTAGTCAGCTGGCTAACAAGATAACTTGACAAGACTTCTGAGAAAAAAAACTACCTTTTTGAGCACAGTCATAAAACTACTGCTCAGGGCTACTCAGAAACTTTTCAAGGGCTTGTCTTTGGGTCTGTGGTGCCAAATTGGGAGGATTTTACACCGCAGTTGAGCTGGAAGGAGCCAATCCATATATATTCATATATTAACATTATCTGTTTTTATTAGCACAGAGAAATCATCAATGAGCACAAAAGACTCTGACCTGGCCTTTAATCATAAGTGAAAAAGAATAAACACTAACCGATTTTCCTTGTGCTTTCTCAGTGGTTCAGCCACCAGCGGTGGTCACAGTGGTGTCCCTCTTGAATCAGGCAGTGCGTGTCACGTGGCAGCTTGTGGACAAGGTTCTCCTGTATAAGGTAACGGTCACAGATGCTAACGGAGCACAGATACTGAGCACCACCACCTCATCCATCTTCCAGGACGTGCAAAATTTGCTGCCGTGCAGGCTGTACATGATAGCTGTCTCTTCTGTGAACATGTTTCTGGATCCTGGAGAATCGAAGGTAGTCAACTACACCGTAAACAGTAAGTGGGCTACCTGTTATGATGCTTATCATACACAGTGCCAAAATGTGGGAATGTGGATAATAAATTGTGTGTGGTGGGTTCACCTGTCCATGTCTTTCTGTCTTTCTCAGATCTCAGTTCGGTGACATCAGTTTTGGCAGATTACAGCTGTGTGAGCGCGTCTGCCACGATATCGTGGGGACCTGTGTTCGGTGCTGAGTCTTACCGTGCCACAGCAGTTGATCAGAATGGTAGGACCATGTCCTGCACCTCTACGGGCACAACATGTTTGCTGGCCACATTGGGTTGTGGCAGGGACTACGTGGTGCGGGTCAGTGCCATGGCCAATAACTGTGAGAACACAAGCAGCATCGCTGCCTCCTTCCAGACAGGTGAGTGGTCCCCTGATCTGAGATCAGAGCAGTTCAATTAGATTGCATTGCTGTTTGTGGGGAAGGATAGCCTTCCTTTCATCCCTGTTGATCAACACAAAGCTTTTTATAAATCTGGATATATATATAAAATTATAAAACTACAGGTATAAAACTACAGTATCCATGATTTAAACATAATAAGGCAAGTAATGTTCTCCTCCAAGCTTGTTCAGCTGCCAAAAATCATTAGATATTTTCTGGTCTGAGAGTTTACTGATGCTGACTGAAGATCCATATGTGAGAAATGTTTAGTGAATACTCGAGATGCACTTGTGATGACTAGATATGATACTCTTGATTCCTTCTCAACCATCTTCCTTTTGTGAACACCACACCAGAACAATCCAGATTGTGTAACAGGTGCTATCACATAGTCTGTTTGTTCGTGATACCCACTATTCGGTGTTTGCTCCTGTTTCTCATGCAAAAGCATCCCAAACACACCCTCAGCCCTTGAAGACAATGAGGAGGCCCTCGAGGATCAGCTCTGGTTTTCAGTCATGTAGTTTAGCTTACACATGCCCTTTCTTCACAGCAACAAGAGCTGGGCTTACAATGCACTGAGACAAGATAAAATCAGAAGCATTGGTGTTGCCCAAGACTCCTGGGATTGCTAGTTGTGTTGTTTGTATTGTTATCTCATTTTTTTTGGTTTCTCCAACTACCTTTCATTCTATCCACCACACACTCTCTCAAACTGCCAAAGGTGTGGTCAATGATTTTTACATAAGACCCCTTACAGTAAAATTTGGTGATGTCTTACTTATAAGAAACTGTCTGCTCAGAGGAGAAACTCTAGTCTCTAAAGCTCCCAGGCTCTGTTTACCATCAACATCCCACCAGTGGAGACATACTTGCCTGTCAATCAAGTTTCTCCACTTGCATTTGTGTGCTGGAAACATGGAACAAACGGGCTATAAAAATCACCTAAAACCACTGACCGTATCTTTAATTCTTTTTATGTCTTACAGTACCGTGCTCACCAGCTAATCTGAACCTGTACCGCGAATGCAGCAGCAACGTAATCATCTTCTCATGGGCACCAACAAACAACACGGCATTCTACAGGGCACTCTTAGCGGACTCTGCTGGGGGTTCACAGGCTTGCTTAACCACAGAGACTTCCTGTTTCTTTACCAACACTATGTGCGGACGTAGTTACAGTTTTACTGTCTATGCCGTGAATGGGGGGTGCAACGGTCCAGTCAGCCCGGCAGTGAGCATCCAAACAGGTAAACACACACAAAAAATTTCTTTATAAAAAAAGAAATTTACACACTTTTCCCTACTTGATTAGTCCAAATCTGCTTGATGTATTTAGTTTTGCACTGAAGTTATCAGGCTAATGGGGTCAACAATTAATATGAAACTTGTAGTCACTTACCATCATACAAAACACATGCCTAAATTACATAAAAGTTTGGGTGGAAGATGTCTTAAAAACATTACCCATACTCGATGTCGAGCAGAGAAATCATCTGACAATTCTATTTCCGTCTCCTCAGCACCTTGCAAACCCTCTAACCTGATCACTGTGTCAGATTGTAAGACTGACATTTTGATGAGTTCTTGGGATGCAGGAGATGGGGTGGCACAGTACATTGTGGAAGGCAGAGGAAATCGGGGAAATACCAGCCATGTGAGCTACTACAGGTGTATCTCAAATACAAGCAGCTGTACCATCCCTGGCGTTGCATGTGGAGAAAGCCTGACTATGATGATCACTGCCTTTAATGAGAATTGTTACAGCGAAGTGGTACTGGGTCAGGAGACAAATACCGGTAAGTGATGGTGCATTTAGCTGTAAGTTGTAGTCAAAATCTGACTGTACACAACTAGGAACTGAACTATGAAAACTGGGCTCCTGAGTGGCTCAGCAGAAAAGTGTTCACCCTATCAATATAAATTAGCACCATGTGTGTTGCATGGAGCTTTATAGGCTGTGTTACAAGTGTTACAATGTGTTTGTGTGTGTTCAGCTCCCTGCGTGCCTCAGAAGCTCTTGCCCATTAACGACTGCAGTTCGGACTCCATCACCCTCACATGGAACATGGCCAATGGAGCATTGTTCTACATTGCCTCAGTGACAGACTCTTCGGGTGGGATGTACACCTGCAGCACGACAGATCTAAACTGCAAGATAACGGGGCTGTACTGTGGAACAACATACAATGCCTCCATCATCTCCTCCAACTACAAGTGCAACAGCTCTGTCAGTAACCAGATCACTGTGGAAACAGGTAGCTGATGATCAGATCCCACTTGTTTAACTCTTTCAGATATGGACATCTACCAATTTTCTGGTTTCAGGTTCTTTTGCACATACTGTAGCCCCAGAAACTGGAATGTTACAGCATTGTCTGTAATCCTGAGGTCACTTCTGTCATGAGTTCAGAACCCCACACCATTTCATGAAATTAAATATAACATTTAAGCATTACACAGGTTCTAAAGGTACTTGTTGCGATAGAAGGAACTCATTTTCAGTTAATCCCACAAGTTATCTCAATTTACCTCCCCTTCATCACTTTTTTCTTTTTCTCTTTCTTTCTCCCAGCCCCCTGTCCTCCATCTCAGGTGCAGACCACTCTAGACTGTGATGGGAACCGGGTGCTGGTGAGCTGGCTGAGTTCACGCTTTCCCGGCTCCTACACGGCCAGCATTATGGACCAAAGCAGAGGCCTGCTGAACTGCAGCACCGTGAACAGCAGCTGCTGGGTTCCCAGCCTCAAATGCGGCCTGGTCTATGACGTCAGCATCGCCTACTACAACGGCATCTGCCGCAGCAGGCCTTCGTCGCCCATCCAAATGAACTCGGGTGAGTCAAGAGCAACCGTATGTATTTTGTGCTTTGGTTTTAACCAAAACCTTACAGTGGCTTGCAAGTTTTCACCGAAATCAAGGTTGTGGTAGCATCATGTTGGGAGTTCCTTTGGCTACTTGGTCGCTTCTCTGTCTAATCCCATCTTTACCTGGTCACTGACTTTTGGTGGACAGTCTCCTCTAGAACGAGTCTTTACATTTTTACTAATATTTTTTATACCCAAACACTGATTGATGCTTTTACCGAACCCGGCCTTGTTTTGATAAGTCACTTGTTTTCATGATGCATGAGGTATGTGAATACGTGTGCAAGGCACTGCAAATGACTCAGTTCCATTCTCTCTCCTTGTGTCTCTCTGTGTTAGTGCCATGTGGGCCAGGGAATTTTCAGAGCCGGGTGGATTGTAGCTCAGGTGTTCTCCAGTTGACCTGGGACCAGACATATGGTGCTACTGGATACTCTGCCAGTGTGGTTTCTGCCAGCAGCGGGAGACAGAGTTTCTGTAACTCAACCTCTCCCAGTTGCAGCCTCAGCTCTCTAACATGTGGCGAATCATACGTGGCGTGGGTCCGATCTTACAATGGCACCTGCTTCAGCATGCTCAGTCAGCCAGTGACATTTAAAGAAGGTCAGCAAACTTTTCTTGAACTTTTTTTGTACATGAGCTTCCCCTAAATCCCTTTTTGTAGAATGACATTTGTGGTATAATGATGTGGGGAACCAGGTTCTTCAAATGTATGCTGTATTCATGAGGGTATATGATCTTCTCCACAACTATAAATAGAATCTTTTCCCCCAAATACGGCAATTCAGTGATGGAGCTGTTAATTATACCAACAGTAGGTTCATTGGTCTGCCTCTTCCTACATCATTGGAGTTTTTTCTTCCAATTATTCTTCCACAAATATTAAATAATCATCTTTGTTTCAACACTTTATGATAAGTATAACTGAAATTGATTTATTCAAACTGGAGAAAATATTTGCATATAGACAGCTGGTTTAAGTATGCAGTTTGCTAAACTGGAAGAAGTACACTTTGCTTATATGCTAGCAACATTACCCTTGTAGCTCCAGTGCCTATCTAAAGAAGCAAACCTCACACATCAAGCACTGTTCCTTTACACGTTGTCTTTTTGTTTCCTTTATGACCTCCTGGCCTCATCAGTGCCATGTGCGCCCACCAACGTGACAGTTGCGAGGACCTGTAGTAACCGCACCACAGTGACGTGGCAAGCCAGCCTTGGCGCTCAGTCTTACAGGGTCATCGCTGTGGGCAACAAAGGTCACCAGACAACGTGCTCATCCAATATCACCACCTGCAGCCTGACCGATCTGCGTTGTGGCCAAGTGTACAATGTCAGTGTGGTAGCCATTGATGACGCTTGCTCCAGCCTCCAGAGCCAAAGTGCTACACTGCAGACAGGTGTGTGTGCATGTGTGTGTGTGTGTGTGTGTGTGTGTGTTTGTGTGTGCAGTCTTGAATGAATAGTCATGAATAAATAGTTTACACTATACATAGTATATTATGAGTCTGTAATTAATCACCGTAATGTGTAATTCCACAGTAATTAACTATTAATTAATTTATTTGTTTGCTGACTACATGTAAGTCCTTCTCAGATTACGGGTCTGTAAAAAATCGCTGTAATAATAATAATAATAATAATAATAATAATAATAATAATATTTTTTCATTAACCATTTGCTCTGCTTTCTCCCAGGTCCTTGTGCACCCTTTAACATCCGCAGTACAATCGAGTGCATCACTAACACAGTAAGGCTGACCTGGGACTCAAGCCCCACCAGCGTGTCCTACACAGGGAGGGCTGTAGGATCAGACGGACACACGGTGTGGTGTAACAGCAGCTCTGCAGAGTGTCAGTTCACCAGCCTGCACTGCGGCCAGGAATATGCGATCAGATTAACGACCAGTGATGGAGTGTGCGGGAGCGTAGAGAGTGAGATCTACAAACAGACCACAGGTAAACTTCATAACTTCCACTTTATCTTATTTAGTCACATGCTCATATTACTTATTATTGTAATGTCATCTCGTAATTGAGTTTTTATCATTATGCATATTATATTATTATTTCTATTCTACTCTATTCCAGTCGATTCTATTATTACAAGGTTTATCATTTGGTTTTGAGGTCTAATGCATTTAGGCCCTGTGTGTATTAGACCTGCAGCTAACAAATTCTACGGAGGATAATGCATTTCATGTGAACAAAATAAAATTTGTTGTCTGTTTTGCATGTTTGCCTTTATGAGTACATAAAAGCCCAGAATACAGGATGATGTTAAAGTGAAATGGTTAATTTAGCAACTGCGATATGATTTACCACAGCCTGAATGTCATTTTGGATGGCAAGTATTAAATTTGCAGAAGTCTGTTTTAGCCACTTGAGTATAAATGATGTCTTAATAATGAGTATGAGTGTGCTGAAATTATGCCTGAAATTATTTATTACTTATTGTTACTTATGTTGACACTCCCTTATTTTTGGTTTATATATTTCTTCATTTTTTGAGCGTTATAATTGAGAATCACTTCCACTCCTGTTTTTATTTACTCTCTTCACTGAGGTTTTATTTATATTGGTTTATTATGTTTTAATGTCTTGTGTGGTAATGTACAGTATATGTGTGGCCTTCTTGGACAGGAGATTCTTTGTTAGTTGTAAACATATGTCATATTTGTCAAAGGTTACATTTTTTATTATTTCAGCGTTAATATTATTCTCTTGTTATTATCGCTATATAATTTTATTTTAAAAAATACATTAATTTTGATAATAGTGATGACATTTACAGTGTTCAGGATTTCATGTCAACCCCTAAAATTTTAATTGTTCACGTAATCAATATTATGACCTTATGCTGTAGCTCCCTGTGTGCTGGCGACTGTTTCTAAATTCCTGCATTGTGATACCAACAAGCTGAGTGTGTCCTGGACCCCGAGCCCCATGGCTCTAAGCTACAGCGCCCTCGTCAAACCTGTAAATGGACCGCTGCGTGGCTGCACCTCATCTGACACAAGCTGTGACATCTCAAGTTTGCAATGTGGTCTGAGTTACTCACTCACTGTCATGGCCGCTAACAGAGTGTGTACTGGACCGGAGAGCCCAAGTCAGATCATCCAGACAGGTACATAACCCTCAACCCTCAAATATATTAAAAGTAATTATACCACAGTGCTGTTAATTTTTCGAATCTGATTGGTCAGAAGATGTTGCTATAACAATAGCTCTGATGGTTCTTGGAACTGCATATCATAGGTTTATATTAATGTGCTTGTCAATACGTTATCCTTTCTATAGTAACAACTTACAGAGGGACTTGTATGGTAGACTGTCCACATAAATGGACCAAAAAACATATAATCATTGATGCTGTGACATTTTCTGTGGGGAGACGTTTACAGTATTTAACAATTATGAAAGGAGTCTCCAGCACTTTGTAAAGCTGTAATTATGTTCTGTCTCATCTGTCTCATCCTCATGTTGTTCTTCTGTCATTTTTTCACTCTTGTTCCTTCGCCTCCTCTTTCTTCCCTGCCACTGTTTATCTCTTTCTTATCCTCTCTCTCTCTCTCTCTCTCTTTCTCTCTCTCTCTCTCTCTGTCTCTGCAGCTCCGTGCATGCCTGCCTCTGTGTATGCCCATGTGGTGTGTGTCAGTAACACAGTGCAGGCCACGTGGGGTCAGGTGGTGGGCGCTCTGTCCTACACTAGTGTCCTCACCGGCCCGAGTGGCTCCACCCGTTCCTGCTCCACATCTGCCCTTTCCTGCGCCTTCAGTGGCCTGACCTGTGCTCAGACCTACACACTCCGCGTCTTCACAAGCAACAATAACTGTAACAGCACCGCCACCACAGACGTCACTGTTACCACAGGTGTGTGAGATCACAAGGACTAAAAATACAAAAGAAATACTGCCTTTTTTGTGTTCACTTGACTCTCTGGCTTTTACAGGACCTTGTGACCCCAGTAACGTGGTTGCTCAGGTGCAGTGTGGCTCAGGTGCTGTAAATGTATCATGGCAAGCAAGTGCTGGTGCCCTTGCATACACCGTCCAAGCCTACATGCCGAGCCAGACAGCTCCGTCTGCTTCTTGCGACTCTTCCGGCACAACCTGCACACTCACACAGCTGCAATGTGGAACGGTGTTTAACGTGAGCGTGTTTGCTAGTGACAGCACCTGCAGCAGCAGCCCCTGGGCACGAACAACAGTGAAAACAGGTATGAAAAGAGACAGGTGCAAGATGGGAGGACAAAGGAGAAGCCTTGGAGAAACTGTGAAAGAGGGGTTGTTACATTGAAATAGTCTTGTAAGAAAAACATGAATGTATGTATTATTAACCTCTCAAATCCGGTGGTTTTCTCTCTCTGTCCTCTCTCTCAGCCCCCTGCCCTCCTGTGCTGCAGGTTTCCCCTTCCAGCTGTATCAGCGATCAGGTCATGGTCTCATGGACCTGGGTACAGGATGCACAGGATGTTACTGTAAATGCCACCTCGGCGCTCGGTCATTCAGTAGGCTGCAAGTCTGCTAATAATAACTGCACCGTGCAGGGACTGCAGTGTGGACAGAGGTACACATTGCAAGGCACCTCCCAAGGTCTGTTGTGTAACAGCACTCCTGGTGTTCCTGTCAGCATTGTTACAGGTAAAGACAACACAAATGACATATAGTGGTGACAGTAGTGACAAGTATTACAAATACTACTGACACACAGGGATGGCATGTGTAACAACATATATTCTGACATATACAGTATACCAATTGGTTGAAGAGGTTATACTAATGACAATTACATCTTATACTACTGACACAATAGTGTGACACTACTGATGTATGAACAATGAGGTGAAAAGTCCTTATTAAAGGTCAGTTCAGTCTTGAACTCTTTAGCCTTAAACTGTAAATCGTGACTCTACTCTACGTGTTGCCTCCATGCTGTTTCTGCAGTCCCCTGCACTCCTGCGGCTGTGCGTGTTGACTACACTTGTGGAACGAGCATGGCGGTGCTAAGCTGGAATGAGAGCCTGGGCCGGGAGAACTTCATCGCCCGTATTCAGACTCAGGACCATTCGGACTCTTGCAGCAGCAACCAGACACGTTGCTCACTTTCTTCTCTGCTCTGTGGAAGATTGTACAATGTCAGCGTTGGGGCTGTGGCAGGACAATGCAACAGTAGCAACGTAGCCAGGACCCAGATGCAGACCGGTAATAAGATGAATGCTAATGCACTGCTGACAACTAACTTTCAGCACTGTAGCACACAAACACATGGACTACTTGAGTTGTTACAGTAGCAGCAATAAATGCAAAAAATACAAATTAACGCAGACAGATTCTCAGGCTACCTGTTATCCTATAATTCTGTTCCAGCTCCATGTGCTCCTCAGAATGTGGCTGTCAGTCTGCAGTGTACCAATAACACAGCGTCAGTGACCTGGACACTATGTCCCGGTGCCGTAGGATACAACGTCACTGCCCTAGGAAGTAACGGCGATGTCAAATACTGTCGCACCTCAAATACCTACTGCCAAATACCCAACATGCACTGCTCACAGACTTACAACTTTGTAGTCACTCCATTTTCGGACATGTGCAATGGGTTGGCGAGTAGTGCTTTCACCTTCACTGCAGGTATGTACACACGCGAGTGAGTTTCCTAACACTACTACAGCTTTAGGCTATGATCATAGTAAGATAAGTAACCCCATTCCCTCTTGGTATCAGGTCCATGTCCACCCAGTGGAGTCAAAGTATCCCTGCTCTGTCAAAATAATGCTGGCTCTGTCAGCTGGATTGCTGCCCTCAATGCTGAGAAATACATTGCCACTGCGACAAGCTCAGATGGCTTCAGGCACAACTGCACCACAAACGGAACCAGCTGCGTCTTCCTTGATCTCTACTGTGGAAAGAACTACAGTATCACAGTTGTTACTGTACAGCGTGACTGCTGGAGTTACCCGAGCGCACCAGTGCTACTGAGATCAGGTGAATATCTGTGTACATCTATGTAAAATGATGGCAATGATGGCACAACTTTAGTGGCAGTCAGTCTTGGTGCTCTTGCTAACTTTCGCCAGGCTTGTCAAGCCCAGACCCTCCATCCAAACTTCTCTCTTAAGCCCCTCCCTCCAATACATGCATGTGCATATACATTTTTAAGCCTTTAATGTCAGTAACAATAACATCATAACACCCTTTTCCTCCAGCTATCTGCCCCCCTGCCAACCTGGCCGGAGTTACTCAGTGTGGGACCAATGACATCGCCATCACATGGGATCCCAGTCCTTGGCCAGGTGTCACCTACTTCCTGTTCTCTCAGCAGGACAGCAGAGCAAATTCCACTTTCAACACCACGGCAACATCCATCACATTAAACAACCTCCAGTGTGGTTGGCTCTTCACAGTGCGGGTGGCAGCACAGGATAACACCTGCACCAGCCAGTACAGTGCACCAGTGCAGATCCGCACAGGTACGCCACATAATATTGGGGCATTTAGTTCTAGGAAGACAGCAGTTATTAAATATTGTGTCTTCTTTGGTTGTGCTTAGCTCCATGCTCACCATCCGGTCTGGCAGCTATTGCTAGTTGTGGTACAAACCAGGGTATCCTCACTTGGCTTGGTGGTGTCGGTGCACTCTTTTACACCACTACTCTGGTGAGCAGTGATGGTGATTCCATTTCCTGCATATCCAACACTACTTCCTGTTTGGTGAATCTGAACTGTGAGCGCATTTACTTAGCTACTGTAATCTCTTCCACTGGGCTCTGCAACAGCACTGCAAACAGCAGCACCCAATTTATCTCAGGTAAGCAAGTCATACACCAGTTTACAGTCATGAGAGAGCACATCTGTTCTAGCTCGTTAGATATATCACATGAATAAAGGCTTAGGACTGTAGGTGTTTCGTAAAATAGCAACAGCAGGGCTACACACCAGAAGGTTTAGTATCAAAAGGTAGTATTTTTCTCACTGTGGAGTTTTTGTTCTAGGCTAAAGCTGTCAACATATTTGCTCTCTTTCTTTTCTCTTCTGTCCCGTATTTCTTCCCCTCTCCAACTCTGCAGCATCATGTCTGATCAGTAATGTACAGACTTGGCTTGACTGTAGTGCCAATTCACTGGCAGTGCAGTGGGCTGCTATTACTGGAAACAAAACTTACACCGCACTGGCTATCGGCACTGATGGCACACGCATGTCCTGTAACACCAATAGCACTTCCTGTACCATCCAGGGCTTAAGATGTGGACGCAAATATGACATTGCTGTGACCACCTCCAACATTAGGTGCAGCATCCAGGGTTCTGACCTCCAAGTACAGACAGGTATGAACTTGCAGAGATGCGTAGATACACTGTAGATGGGTTGAATCCAGAGAAAGACAGAAAGTGGTCACTTATTCTACCTTTAATGTCATTAGAATATTTTTGTCTGTATGATTAAGGGCTCCTCTTATTCTTTCTCATCAGCCCCCTGTAAAGCAGAGAACCTGTCAGTTTCTCTAGAGTGCAGTACTAGCATTGCCACAGTACGGTGGAACACCACTGGGGTGGACCAGTCATTCAGTGTGTTGGCAGTGAATAACACAGGTGGAAAAGTGGTCTGTCGCACCGGAGCTTCATACTGCACTTTCACTCAGTTTCACTGTGGAGAGACATACACAGTCACCGTTACCGGGACTACGCAAAATTGTACCAGCCAGCCTAGCACCTCTGTGGATCTCAGAACAGGTAAGGTCAATAGAGGCAGACAGGCGAGAGATAGAGATACCTGCACCCACAGGTGATAGACAAAATTACTTATGCAAGGGTGACAGACAGAGATACCTGCCCACTAGTGAAAGATAGGGATACCTGTTCAAAGGTGAAAGACAGATACCTACAAAAATGAGAGTCAGAGTTGCTTATACAGTGGTGAGATGCAATGATACACAGGTGAGAGCACACGGGTGAGAGCTTGAGATACCTGTCCAAAGCTAAAACACAAAGGTACCTGCACAGAGTTGAAAGACAGAGGTACCTCACAGAGGTGTGTAGCATTAATGCCTGCACACAGGTGAGAAATAGAAATACCTACCCAAAGGTGTGAGGCAGGGATATCTGCACACAGGTGAGACATAGAGATACCTTTGCACAGGTGAGAGACATAGGTACCAAGTGAGAGACAGAGTTGCTTATACAATGGTGAGAAACAGAGATACCTGCACAAAGGCGTGAGATAGATGTACCTGGATACAGGTGAGAGACAGAGTTGCTTATACAATGGTGAGAAACAGTGATACCTGCACAAAGGTGAGAGACAGAGGTACCTGCATACAGATGAGAGATAGAGTTGCTTATACTATTGTCAGAGATAGAGATACCTGCACAAAGGTAAGAGATAGGGAAACATGTTCAAAGGTGACAGACAGAGATACCTGGATACAGGTGAGAGGCAGAGTTGCTTCTAAAATGATGAGACATAGTGATACCTGCCAAAAGGTGAGAGATAGTGATAGTTGCAAACAGGTGAGGGACAGATATACCTTGTGAGAGAGTGAGGCTGTTACTCATTAACACACTACTTTGTCTCTTTCAGCTCCTTGCATCCCTACCCATGTCTCCGCAAGCTACAATTGTGATACTTCGATCACTTCAGTATTGTGGGACATAGCCAGTGGAGCTGATAATTATGTGGTGTACGCAGTGGGTAGCCAAGGATACAAGTCCAACCGCAGCACCACAGACACCGGCTGCGATTTCAGTGATCTCCGCTGTGGTCAGGACTACAACATCACAGTTGTCGCAGAGCATGGTGGTTGCAGGTCTCAGCCCAGCCAACCTTTCACCGTGTCAACAGGTAGTGAGGATGAAAATTGGGCAACAAAGTCAATTACAACCCCTTTTTAATTTTTTTCTCATCAGTTTCTGTGAATTTGATTTTCCTCTTATTATTCAGCTTATTTAAATGACTAAAATATGTATGCTTTGAGGAAAGATGGTGGGATTATATATTGAGATGATAGAGGGATATTTAGCTTATTTTCTCTCCGTCTAGGGCCATGTCCTCACTCAAGTCCTCGTGTCTTGTTGGACTGCAGCAGTAACTCTGCTCTTGTCTCATGGACTCCGGGTTATCGCATTCTATATTACAACGTCTCTGCTGATGCCCAGAATGTGGTTGACCGTGTGACTTGCAGCACAACGGGAGTTTCCTGTAATGTGACTAACCTGCAGTGCGCACAGCCTTACCAGATCAGCGTCAGTGGTCAGGGGTCAACCTGCTCTAGCCCTGCCCAGGGGTGGGTGTCCATTACCTCAGGTAATAGGTCCTTAAAATATCAAAGTTAAATGTCAATATTCAACACTTTTACCTACCTTTTTAGGTTCAAGAGATCACACCTCTGCACTTTCTTTCTTTTTTTATGTATAAAATTTCTTCTTCTATTCCTATTATTGCAGGCCCATGTCCCCCAAATCAGGTGTCTGTCCAGATTCCTTGCGAGTCAAAAGTTATGTCCGTCTCCTGGCAGATCTCTCAGGATTCTGTCTCTTACCTGGCTGTTGCTCAGAGCAGTGGGGGACAAAGGTTCAATTGCAGCAGCAACGGGACAACATGTGACATTCCTGGACTCCAGTGTGGACAGACATATGAGGTTTATGTGTCAGGAGTGGTTGGAACATGTATAGGACTGAAGAGCCAGAGCCGGATTGTCAAAACCGGTGAGATGGGTCACCTTCTTCACTGTACCACGGTTTTTGAGATAGCATCTACTTTCTCAAATAATGAATGTGTCTCATTCATCTCAGAATACTTATGACCACCTTCTTGAGGATAGATTAATTAACTTGACCTCTATCTGACCTCATCAATACAGCTCCCTGCGTGCCTCAGAACATCCAGGCGATACTGGCGTGTCAATCAACGGTGCTTAATGTTACCTGGCAGCAGAGCGGTGAAGCCACACGCTACAGAGCCGTGGTGGAGACCAGTGCTGGTCAAGCGATATTCCCTGTTACAGACAAGCCCTTCTTCACAGTTCCCAACATCCTCTGCGGCCTGACGTATAATGTGACGGTGGTAGCCCAGAACGATAAGTGCAACAGCAGCCGCAGTTCTGTACAAAGTGCCATCTCAGGTGAATATAAAGCCATGATTACGGTACACCGTCTTAAGAGAGGATACCTCTGCTGGTTTAGGGTGCAAACTCTTCTAGAATGTCACTTCTCAGTGTTTGTATTTTAGATAGCTACATACATTACTGACCTTCATTGATACTTTATGGGAAAAGGAATAATAATGCCCTGTGTCTTTGCAGTTGTTGTCTTTACCATGTGCATATAGTCCAGAGTGTAGTATCTCTGATCTGTGAGTTGACTGTTGTGTGTGTCTCCAGCCCCATGTCCTCCTCAGGCCATCAGTGCAAATATAAACTGCACTTCCAACACTATCTCAGTGAACTGGTCCTCCAGCATGGCCGGTGTGAGCTACATGGCACAGGCTGTCTCTTCCGATGGCTATTACACGTGTAACAGCACAAGCATGTTCTGCAGCATCCGTGTGCCATGTGGCAAAACCTACAACATTTTTGTAATACCGAGTCAAAACGGCTGCAACGGTGTCAGTTCGCCTTATAAAATAATCCAAGCAGGTCAGTGTGGATTTCAATGTTACTAAAAACTCACTGTTAATGAACGACACTTTTTTCATGCAGTGTGTTTGCACTTTTGTATGTGTAGCTCCGTGTGTCCCCACCTTGAAGAGCGTGGAGATGGACTGCCTGTCCAACTCAGCCTGGGTGTTGTGGAACACATCTGCGGGGGCGGAGTCTTACACTGCTGTTGCAACAGACAGTGATGGACTCCAGTATCGGTGCAACTCTAGTTACAGCATGTGTCCCATCCATGGGTTACAGTGTGGGAGGAATTACATTTTCAGCCTCACAGCCACCAATGCATGGTGCAGCAGTGGAGTCAGCAACACCATGCAGTCTGAGACAGGTGAGAGACACAGAGAGGAAGAAAGAGAGAGAGGTAGACAAAAAAAAGAGACAGAGAGTTACTGTATATCGGATTAAAGCTGGTTTTATCTGTAGAGCTAGATATATTTAAAAAATATATATTATTATTGATGCATGTACTTATGTATATGCATATATTTTCACAGTAGTGCCTATATATTATTCTCTCTTTCTTTAGTACCATGTGCTCCTGAGGGTGTGAACGTGTCGGTGGGTTGTATCACGGGGACAGTGAGTGTGCGGTGGTTGCGCAGTGTTGGAGCTCTCACATACACGGCCACACTTGAGCCGCCCGAGGGCATGGCTTCCTGCTGCACTGCTCTTAACGGTAGCACTACCTGTGAGGTCACATCCCTTCCCTGTGGTCAGTCATACATGGTGACTGTCACTGCAGCAGGACGAACCTGCAATAGCTCTCAGAGCAAGGCCATAATGGTACAGACAGGTAACAACCTCACACAGACATCTACACTTCTCCTCTCTCATACACCAGCCACTTTCTACACATTACAATACTGAATTTTCAGGACTATTAGTTGAAGTAAACACAAATTCATACGATGACAACTATAAACAAACACAAGCTACTCTATGGCCACTTGCACAACAGAAGCCCAAGAATATCTTTTAGTGAACATTCAGTTTCTGCTTTTTGAGGATGCGTTAAAAACCGACTAGCCAATGAAAAGATGTGTTTTGATATCTAGTAAAAGTCACTTACATACTGTATATCACTTGTTCCCTCTCTAGACTTTTTTCTCTCTTAAAGTTAATAAGATGAAAAAGACAGTACACTGGTGCTCCATTCAGCTGGTGAAATGGATATTATTATTGGATATTTTCAGTCAGTATAAACAAATGAATTATCACCTCGAGTCTGTTATAAGATTAGTCAGGACACTGTTGGGTTTCTGTGTGTAGAGTATCGTGACTCTGCGTTTAGCTGCTGGTGAGCAGGGTGATGGGAAATGGGAGGGGTGTGAGCCCCCTGCTGGGCAAACAATTCACACCTCTCCACTATAACATTGGTACAGAGATAAAAACGTACAGCACAACCTAAGCTTTATTGATAGTAAAGCACCGTATACAACAGCCACAATAAAATTAAAATATTTAAACCTAGAAATACTTAAGAAAAAAAAAATACTGAGTGTCTACTTTCATATGAGCCGTTAACCACTACTGTGGAGTGTGACATCAGAAATAAATTCACTGCTGAACACGGGCACCCCAAAACAAGTGGAAATTTGTTAAATAACACGTTCAAATAGCATATTATTAGGCATAGATTATGTAGAGCATCCTCCATATAAGTCCCTGTGTAAATTGTTACTATAGAAACATATTACATCATATTAGAAGGAGAATTAGCGCGTTAATATAAACCTGTCATTTATAGCTGCGCTACTGTCAGAGCTGCTGTTATAGAAAATTAATCAACACCTTCTGACCAATCGGATTTAAGAATTATGTGGTATAATCTGTTATATCCTTTCCAAGTTACACAGTATATCCTATGCCATAATATATCAAGTGCTACTATGAATGTGTCTCATTGTCCTAATCATGTTTTTTTGCATATGCAGCACCGTGCCAGCCGCCACGCCCCAATGCCACTGTGAGCTGCACTGATAACGTGGCGAGTGTGAGGTGGATGAGCAGCGCGGGCGGTCAGCTCTATACAGTAAACGCAGTAAGCATGAACGGAAGGCTCAGAGACAGCTGCAGCGACTTTGACGGATCTTGCGACCTCAGAGGCCTGGTGTGTGGCCTGCAGTACACGGCCACGGTGGTGGCACAACACAGCTCCTGCCTTAGCCTGCCGAGTTCCCCGACACTCATCAAGACAGGTGAGAAGAGTCCCAGCATGCCACCAGACCCACTTGTTAAACTTGCTCGAGAGATTCCTGGAAATGAGAGTGTATTTTTCTTCTCCCTCACAACTACGTAAACAAACTAACCTTTAAGATCTAATCCCCTTAAGTCAATTTTATTTTGTTGAAATTATATAAACATACTCAGTCAATAAGACTCAATGGCACCCAAGCCATGCCTCCTTTGCTAGGATTGTCAGGTACAGAAGCCGTAGCTTCTTTACTGAGACTGAGAGGCAGCGCCTCCTTCACTGAGACTGACATGCACAGAAGCCACACCCCTTCACTAGGATCGACAATTAGAGAGACCACACCTCGTTCAGTGGGACTGACAGGCACACAACCCTTACTACGCTCAGCTATCCTGTAATAAAACTATTCAGAATTTCTATATTTTTCTCTGCTTTAGTACCGTGTGTTCCTCAAAACGTCATGCTGAACTTGGACTGCAATGCCCGCAACTTGACCCTGTCCTGGAGCAAGAGCTTGGCGGCAGAATTTTACACAGCCACGGTGATGGACAGCATTGGGCACTCTACTAACTGCCAGAGCCTTTCTGACCGCTGCACCATTAGTGGCCTGGCCTGTGGAAATATCTACCATGCAAACGTGGTCGCCTCGGGCACGTACTGCAGCAGCCAGCCCAGCAAAATCCAACGCACAGACTCAGGTAATAAACACACACACACACACACACACACACACACACACACACACACACACACACACACACATATCAAATGGATGAAAAGTAGCCATGCAATCATTGATGTAATTGATGTTTTATAAGAGGAACTAAACACTTAAAAGTGATGTCATGACAGTCCTTGCTAAATGTAATTTTAGTTGGCGTGCTAACTTTAGTTGAACCACCATAAGCCACCGTTTTGGGGGGCGGAGCTTGGTGTACATGATTGCAAATGGGGGCTCAATGAGTAAAAAAAATCATTCAAGTGATATTCAACAACACCCATTTAAAGAAATCTTATCTAATGCACATTTAACAGCATGCTCTGTCATGTCTGTCATATTGTGTTAAGACACTGAACATCACTTATAATTCATATAATACATAATATATATTCACTAATAAATATATAAAAATAGCCAGCGATGATTGTTAGCGATGACATCAGGATGCTATAATCTGTTGCTAAAGGCTACAGAAGTTTTTTTTTTTATCCTTTATTGATATTTTTGACATTCAGTTCTGCACACCAAGCAACTCCAGTCTCTCTTGATCAATTATCTTCTCCATTTTTGTCCTCCCTCTCACAGTTCCATGTGCTCCCAGTAATGTCCGGGCTCAGATGGACATTCTGACCGGCACGGCCGTGCTCTCGTGGTATTTAAGTGCCGGTGCATTGAGGTACACGGCCTTGGCGGTGAGCAGCGTCTCAGGCACCAGTGTCTCCTGTGACACTAATCAGACGAACTGCGACCTGATCAATCTGTTGTGTGGAGACAAGTACAATGTCACGGTCCAGGCTGTGGGAAGCATCTGCAATAGCTCCACCTCCATGGGTCGATACCTTCAGACAGGTGATGTTTTACTCCTTTGTTAATTACATTATAAATAATTATACTGTACTTATTAGTTATTCTTTAGCACAAAACACAGGTTTTTTTCACTGTAATAAAGGCTATGCAAATTTGAAATAACGTAAAAATTTAATCTTGTAACCTCAGGGCCATGTGTTCCGGTGCTGGTGAGTGCGAGGTATGTGCCACCTGTTGCTCTGCTCCAGTGGGACATGACCCGAGGCGCCGACAGCTACACAGCTCGGGCAACATCACAGCAGGGCTTCCAGACGTCCTGCTCGGCCCGTGACACCTCGTGTGCGCTCAACAATCTGAACTGCAGCCAGATCTACAACGTCACTCTGACAGCCTACAGCGACGTCTACCAGGATGGGGTCAAGTCCAACACTCTTACACTCAACACAGGTGAGGGAGAGTCGACTAACTCGTATTAGACCGATTAGAATGCAAAAAGAGCTAACCGCTAACTGTAAAATTCTATCTAAGAAGTTACTGGACATCCCAGTAAGTACTGTTTAACAACAGCCAACGAACCAGAAGAACCTGGAGCACATCTGCAAGGAAGAATGAGCGAAAATCACGCACAAACAGTGTGCAAAGCGCAAATGCACGCCCTGACAGACTTAAAGCTGTTACTGCAGTAGAAGTTGGTTCTATCAAGTACTAGTCTGAAGGAGTTATACATACATATGCAAGCTGCACTTTTCAATTTTTCAATTTTTTTTTTAAAAGATGTGCTTGCATGTAAAAGATTTAGACTTTATACTAAAAAAAAAAACAACAACAACAAAAAAAACATGGCGCATACTGCATTTACCACTTTTGCCATTAAATCACTTATCAAAAAGGTCTGAATTATTGAAGGTCAAAATTTTATTGCTCAACCTCGAAGTTTATCGATCAAGTTATAATTACAGATCTCAAAGTAAACCTGACCAAATAGAAACATACAATGTGTTTCGCAGAGCCCTGTCCTCCTACCATCCTGTCAACCCGAGCGGTGAGTGACCACGGGGAGGTGACTTGGGAGCCGAGTGTCGGGGCTGTGAGATACATGGTCGTGCTCGAGGGACAGCGGGGGGACAACTTTTACTGCCAGACCACAGAGACATCATGCAGAGTGCCAGGACTGCAATGCGGGACGGTTTACGTCACCCATGCCATAGCCATCGGCACCAGCCTCAACAGCTCGAGCAGTGTAGGGGCCCTGCTCACTACAGGTTAGTGACAAGATACAGTATATCCGTATAAAATGTTTGAGGAAACGTTTTAAATAAAACAAACGTGTCCATTATTGCTCCTCAAGTTACTGATTAGCTGGCGTGTCATTATGTCCAGTCCCCTGCCTGCCAGACCCAACCAGCTTTGCCGTAGCAGTGCAGTGTGCAAATGATTCAGCAGCCATCAGCTGGGCCTTGAGTGCAGGAGCAACATCCTATGAACTCACCGCTACTAGCAACAATGGGGGCCAATTAAAATGTGTCACAGTGCAGAACAGCTGTAACATTAAATACCTGGAGTGTGGACAGATGTACAGTCTCAGCCTGACAGCCTTCAACACAGCGGGTGCCGTTAGCCTGGAATCCAACATCACCTTCCAAAGCCGTGAGTCTTAAGCAGCTTAAGTAAGGAATAAAACACTTGGGGGTGTGCTGTTATAGGAAAATAATCAATGGCAGCATAGTGGGAAGGAACCCCCTTGGAAAGCAGAGTTACTGTTACCACCCTGAAGTTGATTATTTTCCAATAACAGTTGTGTTTTGTTCCTCTTATACAATTACAATTACAAAAATTACAATTCTTCAATTATTAAAGAACATGTTTAGTTTTGATCCATTCATAGTTATATTTAATGTTAAAGAAATGTCCTAGAAACAAATTGTCAGAAAACGTAAAGTTACAGCTTTACCTTTCACTGTTACAAAGTGCTGATACTGGAGACTCCTTCCAAAAATGACAGCTATTTCTGTTAGTTAATCAACACCTTCTTACTGATCAAAATCAAGAATTCAAAGTCTATATATATATAATGTTAATAAGACTGCCCTTGACCTCTAGGACCCTGCGTGCCCCGTTATGTGGCAGCGAACCTGCAGTGCGGCACTCGTACGGGCGTGCTGACCTGGGAAAGGGCGCTGGGAGTCCTGTACTACCTGGGCAGCGCCACTTTCACACCTGGAGTATCTGCTGCAGTGTGTAACTCGAGTGCAGACAGCTGCAGCTTCAGTGGGCTGCAGTGCGGCGTGCAGTACGCCCTGCGTGTTAGAGCTTATACCAGACAGTGCTGGAGTGATTTCAGCGCACCTGTCAACATCACTACAGGTCTCTCTCTCTTTCTCGCTCTCGCTCTCTCTCTCTGTATCCTGACTACATTCTTTTTTTTTCTTTTCTGCCACTCTACTTATATTTTGCTTCTTGTTTTCATTCTTATCTTCACATTATATTTAAGCATGGCTTAGGTCCATCAAGGGGCTTTAATCATCTAACCTTTGTTCAGAACCCTGCCAGGTGCAGAACCTCACCGTGACCGGTTCATGCACCACCAATACTCTCTGGCTGAACTGGTCCAATGCCACTGGTGCGCTCCTTTACACCATCTCAGTCACGGGAAACCTGGCCTACACCAACTCCTTCCAGAGCCCGGTGCCAAATGTGCAGATGGAGCTTGCCTGTGGCCAGAGCTACAGTTTTAGTGTGTTGGGCCAGAATGATCGGTGTCGCAGCCTCACAAGCACCACTACTAAGTTTTCAACTGGTAAAGTCATGACTGCCTTGTGCAATTTATATCTATCCATGTACAGTTTTCTACATGTAATTGATCAGGCTAACATATGTAACATGTAATGGAAATCTGTCCTTGTGTAAATTTCATCCTCAATGGGATGAGCACAGGACAAACTTTTGTGATTACAGCAGCAGGTTTTCGATACAAATTTACAGTATCCAAGTGAGATTATTCACTGATGCAAGGGTGAGACTGTTTTTAGGAAATCCTTAATTTATTGCTCCAATAAAACAAACCTCCTTAACCCTTTCTCTGTAGCCCCATGTGTGCCGACTGGTGTGCAGGCGTTCATTCAGTGTGAGGACAGCACTGCCTCTGTCAGCTGGGCTGGCAGTGATGGGGCGGTAAATTATACTGCGGTTGCTCAGGGACAGACATTAGGCCACACCCACATGTGCACCACCAATACAACAGTATGTACCTGGAGTGACTTGTTGTGTGGAGAGACCTATATGGTCCGGATCATCGCCAGCAACCTGCAATGCAGCAGCACCCCTAGTGACAACACCACCATCCGCATGGGTGAGACAACCTCCAACCGTCTGTAAGAGCTTTAGGCTTCAGCATATTTGATAAGGAGATGATGTCTGTGTGGGTTGCAGCAGGACAAAACCACCTTCACAAGCTTACATACTCTCTGCAGTTTTGTATTGGTTGTTTTGTCCTCCATTGTGTCCTCCAGTACTGCAGATGGCACTATTAAAATTTTTGTGCCAATTTTCACAAATACAAGAAGAATATTGCTGATTCCCAGAGTCATCCATCTTGGAATGAATCAACTTGGGTATGCCTTGTGTAGATCAACCGATTACAGGCTTGGCTGCGTAGTGTGATTGTCCACGGCAGCTAGAGTTCGCCCAGCTGCCGTGTTCATGTCACATGACTTCCGTTTGCTCAACAATTACATCATATCATTTGTGGTAGCCTGCCAAATGTCTTCTCTGCATTAACTATGCTGAAGCCTTTACACTATAGCTACAAGTCTAATGAGATAACAATGAAGAGAAGCTTATGAATATCAATAAACTTCAAAGGTCTGCTTGATGAATATTAATGACAATTGGGTGGTGTCAGGAATAGTTCTAATCAAATGTGTGGTTGCCCTGTGCAGCTCCATGTATACCCCAGATTTTAAGCACCACTATGGACTGTGGCCTGAGGGTCGCGTCTCTGACCTGGCAATCCAGCCGGGGCACTCAGTCATACGTGATGACTGGTGAAAACAACATCAGCCGACAGGTGGGACTAACCACCAGCAGCACCAGTGCTCAGATCTCAGAGCTCCAGTGTGGAGAACAGTACTATTTCAAGGTGTCAAGTGTGGGGCAAGGGTGCAGGAGCAGACCGAGCAACGCCTCCGTCCTGCAGACAGGTGTGCATGCACATACCAACACGAATGAACACCATTATCATACAACATTAAATAGAGATAAACGTACATAGTTTTATTTACAGTTTATTCCAGGCCCATATATATTGGGCCATACATAATAATAGACCAAGATTTGCCAAACTAGCCCCTGGGTACCCTTTTTGCTCTCTCCCAGCTCCCAACTCAGTTGTGCTAGGTATTCAGGGGACTTAATTGCCTGGTTTAGGTGTGTTGAGAGCTGAGAGCAAAAATGTGTACTAAACAAATGTCTACATGTTACCATATAGACTTTAGCATGTAGATTTGACAAGGACTCAAGTTTGGTACAATTATAACTTGCAAAATGGATGTAAAGAGACAAGGGGCACAATTTTTTTTTCTGTTATATCAAGCTTGTTTAAGGGCAGTGGTAGCTCAGTGGTTAAAATGTTAGACTACCTATTGGAAGGTCATGAGTTCAAATCCCAGCGCTGCCATTGAGCAAGGCCCTCAACTGTTCAGTGGTATAAATGGGACAAATGTAAGTCACTCTGGATAAGGGTGTCTGCCAAATGTAAAATGAATTAATTTAATAATGGTGTTCTTACACCTGTTTTCATCAGAGGAACCAGGGTTTATTTTAGTTTATAGGCTGTAGTTCTGGGATCCCATTTAGTTTCTGCTCTAAATTTGCCCATCTTTTGCAGCCCAGGAACTATTAGGGTCGAGTTTTTTGTATTGGAAGCCACTAAATGGTCAAACACAAGGACTTGAAAGGTGTGTTATGGAGTTAATAACACTCTTGTGTCCCCTTGCAGATCCATGTCCCCCCACTGCTGTCTCCACTTCTGTGGACTGTCTTTCCAACATTGCTACAGTGACCTGGGGCATATCAAACACTGCTGATTACTATATGGCCAAAGCGGTGGACCCGGATGGCATGGTCACAACGTGCATGTCCTCGACTACGAGCTGTGGCATTGCAACGCTGCAGTGTGGACAGAAATACAACATCAGTGTAACTGCGTCCCGTCTCTTGTGCAATTCAAAACCCAGCGGGCAGACATACCTCAACACAGGTCAGACACATGTCGATTACTGTAATCCACTGTAAATATTGCTCAGGGGTCGAGCATTTTAACATTTTTTAAGTACACACCATATTTATTGCCATATTAAGCCACAAGGATGCCGGTATTTATTAATTTCCTCCAAAACTCAAGCTTTCTGAACCCACCTCACATGTTAATTTTCTGCATCCAGCTCCCTGTGTCCCAGTGGGTGTCTCCGTAGTGATGGACTGCACCAAAAATGAAGCACGTGTGTCATGGAATGTCAGCCGTGGGGCAGTGTCCTACCGTGCCCTCGCTACAAGCAGATACAATGACTATGCTTCCTGTAATAGTTCTGGTGTCAACACGTACTGCGTTCTGAAGGCTCTCACCTGTGGGGCGGTATATGCGGTCCAGGTGGTGGCCGTTGGGAATGAGTGCTCGAGTTTACCGAGTCCGGCAGTGGACTTCCGTTCAGGTATGAGAAAGGTTTAAGCCATCTTAAAGTGGTATTGTGTGAAAGAGACTACAATGATCTTAAGGTGGTATTATGAGATAAAGAAGACAACAACCATTTTAAGGTGGTATTGTGAGATAGAGTTTATGTCCACATTAAGGTGGTATTGTGAGATAGAGACTACAGATGGCTTAAGGCTGAGACAGAGATAACCATCTTAAGGTGCCATTGAGATAGAGACTACAGCCATCAGAAGGTGGTATTTAAGGTGATATTGTGAGAAAGAGACCACAGCCATTTTAAGGTGGTAATGTTAGATATAGATAAGTCCTCTTAAGATGTTATTGTGAGATAGAGACAACAACTTTCTAAGGCAGTTTTTTTTTTTTTTTTTAAACAAATAAGACTACAGTCATTTTAAGGACACATTATGTGTCACAGCCACTATACTATATGACTTGCAGTCAATAATCAATATATTATGTACACAGTGTATACAGAGTATTTTTACAGGGTTGTTAATGCTTCGTGACATGAAGAAGGATAGCTCAAAAGAGATGCCATAGCACAATATTTTAAGGAAATGTTTATATTTTATTTTCCTAGTGGTGTACACATTATTTAAATGTCTTCAGATAGTCTGCAAGACGAATGATTGAAGAATTTATGTCCTGACTCCTTCCATATTCAGCTGTGTGCACACCTGGTAACGTCTCAGTGTACCTGAACTGTAACCCCAGCTCGTTCTCACTGAACTGGACTTCTGTCACGGGCGCCGTCTCTTACACTGCTGTTGCCAGAGCTCCAGGTGGACAAAACTCATCCTGCATCACAAACTCCACCAGCTGTTATCTGACCCAACTGGCATGTGCACAGATATACAACATAACTGTGACGGCATCAAACGGTCAATGCAGCAGCAATCAGAGCGCCGCCCTGCAGGTTGCATCAGGTAGTGCAGAGATCACAGTTTACTAATCAAGCATGTGTGTGCTAAATGTTCATGAGAAATGTTTAATATATGCCTCTCTCTCTCTTTCACTGTCCACCAGAGCCCTGTCCTCCAACACGTGTTATCTCTAGCATGAACTGCCAAGCCAACTCTGCACAGGTACAGTGGGATTCTAACGGTGGGGCGGAGTCTTATGAAGTCTATGCTCTTGGTACCAGAGGTTACGTGACAGGATGCAACACGACTGATACCTTCTGTAATGTGTCCAACCTGCTGTGTGGCGATGTGTACAACATTAGTGTGGTTGCTATTGGCAACAAGTGCCGGGTGAGAGGAAACCCAGTCACACAGCTGTATTCAGGTAAGATAGCTCACACACACACACACACACACACACACACACACACACACATCCAGATGCAAACACATGCTGACACTGGAGATTCCTTTCATAAATGTTAAATAAACATCTCTTCACAGAAATTGTCACATCGTCGATCATACATTTTTTTCATTGTTGAACAACATGACAATTTATAATCTCTTTATGATTAATTTTAGATTATGTGGAGTGCATGAATGCATTCGAATCTCAAATAGCAAGTAAGTCAAATGCAGTCCTTCTGTTTTTCCCACAGTGCCATGTGTCCCTGTTCCCCTGAACCCCACATTGGACTGTGTGTCTGGGGCTATCACCATGACCTGGCAGCCCAGCAGTGGAGCCACTTCCTACAGAGCACTTGCTCAGGGAAATGGAGGTTATCCATCTTCGTGCAACAGCAACAGCAAAACGTGTGTGTTCACCGGGCTGCTGTGCGGACTGACCTACAGCTTCACGGTCTCGGCTTCTGACGGCACATGCACCAGCGCGTACAGCAGCAGTGTTCAGTTGAACACAGGTACAACACACATGCCTGTAATAAATTATCAGGATTTTTGTCCGTTGTCAAAATGAATGAATGCTTTCATTCTGGTTTTAATCTCCTACTAGAAGGATCATACTAGAACAGAAAGTAGTGCTAGTGCTAAATTGGGGTGATTTGACAATTATGACATTGTTATGACATAAATTATGGCATACCCTTTTTTTTTAGAGTATCTTCTAAATAGTCAGTAATTCTAAAACATTGAGTAATTGCATTATTACTCAAAGTATCAAATAGGGTGCCAAGCACTGCTGTTTTTCTAGCATGGTGAGATGACAACCGTCTTAAGGTGGTATTGTGAAGTAGAGAAGACTGCAACCATTATTATGTGGTATTGTAAGATAAATAAAAAAAAGAATACAGTCATTTTAATTGTGATTGTGATATAAATAAGACTTGAGTCATTTTAAGGTAGTATTTTGAGATAAATAAGACTACGGTTATTTTAAGGTGGTCTGCAGTCATTCTAAGGAAGCATTATGAGACCAAGAGGACTATAGCCATTAGTGTCCAGTTGTTTCAAGGGTTTCGACTTCCAATTATAATGTAAACATAAATATTGTGATATGTATCATGGAAAAATCTGTACATATCATATGATATTTTTTGTCATAATGCCCTCACCTATATAGCACAACGTTTTCTTTCTATCATGTCATTTATTACAAGTAGCAGTTCAAAACTGAATCTCACTTGTCATTGGTCAGTTCCATGTAAGCCGCAGAGACTCAGAGCCTACATGGACTGCTGGACCAGTACAGGACTCGTGTCATGGGAAGCGGGACAGGGTGCTTTGTCCTACCTGGTCCAAGCAGTGGGAACTGACGGATACCAGACGCAATGTAGCAGCACCAGCGCGAGCTGTTCGTTACCCAGCTTGCGCTGTGGCCAACTCTATAACCTCACTTCTGTCGGCCAGGACGGCCACTGTAACAGCAGCGCTGCTCAAGTAAATCTGCAGTCAGGTACACAACTACAGAGTTATTTTTTTTTATTATTTTTTTTTTCAAAAATCAAAGTATTTGCATGGAAAGTATTTGCAGTTTCCTGCAGTGTATCTGCTCACTGGAAGAATTTTCTCAAATGGTTACATGACTCCAAAAATCAACCCACTAATATGGTTCCTATTTTACTATTCCTCACCATCCTCTTCCTCAGTCCCCTGTGTGCCCACCGAGGTCCAGGCCTCCCTGCTCTGCAGCTCTAACTCAGCAGCTGTGACCTGGCTGCCTTCCAGTGGAGCACTGAGATATCGGGCTGATGCTGTGAACATCAACGGGTCTCAAACCGTCTCCTGTAACTCCAGAATGCCTTCCTGCACCGCTGGACCGCTGCTCTGTGGAATGTCCTACAATGTCACTGTGGTCGCTCTGGATGACGCATGCAGTAGTGGCAGGAGTGTCGCCACGCAAGTGCGCTCGGGTGAGGGATCTGATCTGATCCTCACACATATACAGTAGGATTATAAAGTACAGAGTGTGACACTGATTGGTTACACCATGATGTCAGTTTGCTAATGATTTCCCCCTCTTTCCAGCTCCCTGTGCTCCCCAGAATGTGCAAGTCCAGATGAACTGTACAGCCGGTGACATGACCGTAACCTGGGCAGCCAATCTGGACGCAGACTCCTTCACTGTGAATGCAGTGGGCAGCAACATCAGTCTGTCTTGTAACACATCGGGCACACGGTGCTCAATCAGAGCCCTGGTCTGTGGTTTGTCCTTGTCTGTAACAGTGAGGGCTGTTCGGGGCAGCTGTCAGAGTGTACCTAGTGCAGCTATACAAGTTTCATCAGGTAACTGTGCTAAAACAGCTACACCACACCAAAATACACAATAGCATTCAGTAGATAAGATAGGGATGTTTATAGCCCCCAGTTCAGCATTGTGCAGACATGTCTTTTTGAGTATCTTTAGCAAAGGTACTATATGACATGAACGGATATAAAGAGACAACGATTTAAGGTTTGTTAAACAACTAGATTAAACTAATCAAAGGCAAGACATAGGACAGCTGAACACAGTTAGGTAACAAAGAGTAATCAAATGTTCAAACCTGCATATAGCCAGGAACAATTTTTACAAAAATCGCCATCATTTTTAAAGCAAAACAACATCATTGGTTTGTGCATTGTCTTTTATAACTCTGTGTGTGTGTGTGTGTGTGTGTGTGTGTGTGTGTGTGTGTGTGTGTGTGTGTGTGTGTGTGTGTGTAGCTCCATGCATACTTCAGAGTCAGAGCGGAAATCTCGACTGTGTGACCAACTCGGTCTGGGTGTCATGGCAACAAGCAGCCGGTGCGGAGTCTTACCAGGTGTTAGCGGTGTCGGGGGGCGGGGCTAACTCCACCTGTAGCACGTCGAATCTTTTCTGTAACGTTCCCAGCCTGCTATGTGGCACAAAGTACACCTTCCAAGTTACCGCCATAAACTCCTGGTGTGTCAGCAACTACAACAACTCCTTCCATATTGAGACAGGTAAACACACACACACACACACACACACACACACACGCACACACACACAAAACTAGCTCGGTCATTCTATAAAATGCAGAATTAAATAATCTAATTAAATAAATAGCCTAGCAAGCTTACCTTGATAGCTTCACATCATAACTTTAATTCTGTGTTTATGTATCCATGTGTGATCACTACTATCACTACACTGGTATAGTTATTGTCATGTGAAAAAGAATACATATCATTCCTCTATAATGAACAGATATACCAGGCAAAAATCCAATTTTATACATTGTTTTGGTAGTCTAAAAAGTTCTTGACTTGTCCATAGCGTTTGTACAGGTATGTCCAGGTTAAAGTTGAGTCATCCCATCTGTTATCCCTCTGCCATCTGCCCTCAGGACCCTGCTCTCTGACTGGCGTCAGCGCACGGACGGAGTGCGGCAGCAGCTCCATAAGAGTCAGCTGGCTCACCCAGTCAAGCTCATCTATCCTCGTTGTCACAGCAGAGGGGCAGGACCTCAGCTACCTGGGGTGTAACAGCACCGGTACTTCCTGTGTGCTTAATGGCGCTCGCTGTGGCATGCAGTATGCCGTCCTGGTCTCCACCAGCTCGGATAAGTGCAGCAGTCTCCGCAGTCCTCCATACTACATCAGCACGGGTACTGTACACACACACACACACACACACACACAAATGTACATACACAAAGAAATAGAATGATAAATAAATACACATCAGTGTTTCACTGAATGAGAAAGATGTAAATCTCAAACATGACCAAAAGATTCACTGAGTCAAACACTAACTCACTGATTGAGAACGGTGCGAATCTTTGTCATGACTGAAATGCTTCACTGACCCAAGTAGCACGGATCAGGTTTGGCCCACACGCAGTTGTAAATACAACTTACACTTATTTTTTATTTTGTGGTGTGCAATTGTGAAGGCTGTACTGAAGGAAAGGAACGAGTCGGTGTTGAAAGATTCGTTCCATCTTATAAGACTCATTCAAAAAGAGTGAATCTTTTGCAAAAGAAACGTGCCAAAGAAAGTTGACAAAATGAAGGAAATAATGTGCATTATTTTATTCACAATATGAAAACACTCTGAAAATGAATTAAATATGATTTACACATTGTGTCTTGGTGCTCTTTTCCCTCCACAGCCCCGTGTGCTCCTCAGGCACTGAGCGTGAAGCGGCTGTGTGATATAGAAGGCGTGTTGGTGTCCTGGGCACGCTCTAACCTCGCTCAGTCCTACTATCTAACAGCCACTGGTTGGGACGGCGACGTCCAAAACTGCAGCAGCACCACGGAGAACTGCACCCTGAGCCGCCTGCGCTGCGGCCAGCCATACACACTCAGCGTGATCGCTTCGGATGGGAACTGCACCAGCCCCGCCAGCCAGACCTTCACCATCAACACAAGTGAGACACACACATTCATATACTCAACACGAATTTCAATGTGCACAATGTCCTCCCAAAGTACAGATTACACAAAAGGACAGACGACAGAACCCGAAAGGGTTACAATTTTTTCTGTGTACTGTATTTGATACTGTATTCGGAGGAAACACGGCATGAACCTAGATATTTTTAGATTTCAACCGCTTGTGTAATATCGTGACCATCCGTCACTCCTGGAATCTATTACCTGTCTCATTTTTGTCTAAGCCCAGTGTTTGTGCTGCTCTGTCCTCAGCTCCGTGTCCACCTTTGAGCCTCAATGTGTCCGTGTCGTGTGGAAACAACTCAGCCACACTCTCCTGGTCCTCCAGCAATGGCTCGGTGTTGTACTACGCCTCGGTCGTCAACGCACAAGGGGACAAACGTCAATGCAACACCACAGGCACTTCCTGTACCATAGCAGGGCTTCAGTGTGGGACGTTGTATAACTTCAGCGTGCAGGCCTCAGACGGAGTATGCAACAGCTCCAGCAGTCCAATAGTGCAGAAAAACACAGGTAAATAACCTCCACAGGAACGGAGAATAGGAAAAGAACAGAAAGGGTTACCATTTTTCTGTGTACCGTATTTGATACTGTATTCAGAGGAAACACCATGAACCTGAACATTTTTAGATTTGAACCGCTTATGTAATATCGTGACCATCCGTCACTCCTGTAATCTAAGTCTCATTTTTGTCTAACCCCAGTGTGTGTGCTGCTCTGTCCTCAGCTCCGTGTCCACCTTTGAGCCTCAATGTGTCCGTGCCGTGTGGAAACAACTCAGCCACACTCTCCTGGTCCTCCAGCAATGGCTCGGTGTTGTACTACGCCTCGGCCGTCAACGCACAAGGGGACAAACGTCAATGCAACACCACAGGCACTTCCTGTACCATAGCAGGGCTTCAGTGTGGGATGTATAACTTCAGCGTGCAGGCCTCAGACGGAGCGTGCAACAGCTCCAGCAGTCCAATAGTGCAGAAAAACACAGGTAAAGTAAAGCACTGACTCTGTGTTCTCCGTACATGATTCATTTTCGTGAATCAAAATGAATAGGAATATGAATCAAATGTAACAATTTCACAATACGAACGTTCACAAAACAAGTTCCTGTTATCACTTACACTGTAGCAGCTATAAACAGTTCTCTCACCAGCCTCTATTTTTTTCTTCTCTCTGTTGAAGTTATTAAGACAAAGAAAACACAACTCCTTATGTTACCGAGAAAGCAGAAAGACCTTCCCGTGTCAGAAAACTAACTGTTACAAAGCGCTGACACTGGGGTCTGCTTCCATAAATGTTAAATAAACTTCTCCTTACAGAAACTTTTATCATTTCAACAAGTGTGTCTTGGTGCTCTTTTTCCTCCACAGCATCGTGCGCTCCTCAGGCACTGAGCGTGAAGCAGCTGTGTGATATAGAAGGCGTGTTGGTGTCCTGGGCACGCTCTAACCTCGCTCAGTCCTACTATCTAACAGCCACTGGTTGGGACGGCGACGTCCAAAACTGCAGCAGCACCACGGAGAACTGCACCCTGAGCCGCCTGCGCTGCGGCCAGCCATACACAGTCAGCGTGATCGCTTTGAACTGCACCAGCCCCGCCAGCCAGCCCTTCACCTTCAACACAAGTGAGACACACACATTCATATACTCAACACGAATGTCAATGTCCGATATCATGACAATTGTTCACTCCTGGAATCTATTACCTGTCTCGTTTTTAACCCCAATGTTTGTGCTGTTCTGTCCTCAGCTCCGTGTCCACCTTTGAGCCTCAATGTGTCCATGCCGTGTGGAAACAACTCGGCCACACTCTCCTGGTCCTCCAGCAATGGCTCGGTGTTGTACTACGCCTCGGCCGTCAACGCACAAGGGGACAAACGTCAATGCAACACCACAGGCACTTCCTGTACCCTAACAGGGTTTCCATGCGGGACATTGTATAACTTCAGCGTGCAGGCCTCAGACGGAGTATGCAACAGCTCCAGCAGTTCAGTAGTGCAGAAAGGAACAGGTGAGTAACCTCCGAAGGAACACAGAATAAGAACACTTTCACATACGTCGCATTTCGCTGTTAAAATCAAGCCCTCACAATTTTTTTTATATACAAATACCATTTTCTTTAGGATGTTTTAATGAAAGAATGTCTCTAACTCTCTCTAACGTTCTCTCCGTCCTGCCCCACACATAGTGCCGTGTCCCCCGACCTCAGTAAACATAGTCACCCGTAATATGGAAAATGCCTCTTTGGTAAGAGTGAGCTGGAGCGCTGTGACCTGCCCGGCCGTCCAGTACCTGGCAGAGCTCAATGGCCAGTTCATCTACGACCCCTTCGCTCTCGTGCAGTTGGCGTCCTACTGGACAGAGTGGACATATTTCGAGTTCCTGGTGCCATGCGATATCCTCTACTCAGTGGTGGTCATCGCCAGAAGTGGAGCAGGGAATGGACCGCCGTCCATTGCTGTCAGTGGATCTACAGGTACCATTTTAACACCACATCTGAGCAAATGAGCAGAAAAAAAAAAAAGAAAGTGAATGGAGTGTACCATTACACATCACATAAAGTACATACGTAGACCTTAACTACTATAGATATACAAAATATACCTTTTTAACAGTATACTGCATAATTTTTTTCAGGGAAGAGGTATACATTAAAAATACAAATGATATATCAAGCATAGGTACAGCTTAGTACCTTTTTTCCTGAAAGGGTATGATTTTTAAAATAGGACTGCCCACTTTCCAACGAACAAACATTGTTTGATATTTAGCTCAACACCATTTTTAACTGCCTGAGCAAAGTACAATCAGTAATGTAACTTTATGCGAACGTATCCAAATATATGCAAATTACCACTCATGGCAAAAGTTAATTATCGCAGTGTCTAGATTTTCTGAACCCAGATCTCTCACGACTGACAGGTAGCTAGATATATGATGACTTTATTACTGTACATGGTATATATGTAAGTATCTGTATTTTATTTGATGAGTTTTACTTTCACTTCCTACATTTCCAGAAAAACTTTCTACTCACTACATAAAGTGGTTCCACAATGCCCTGAAAATGTTAAGCACAGTTATGATATGATGAATTGAGCATGCCCTTTCTAATTGTTGTTCACAGGTGGAGAATTAATTGCTTTCTAATGTAATACGAGAAAGAATATCATATCCCTGTATCTACTCTTCTCTCTCTCTCCCTCTCTGTTCCTCAGGTCCCTGCCTAGTGTATAGTACTAACACCACAGGTCCTTCATTCACCCACACACTTACATGATCTATGATTATTTTATTTAATACATGGAATATTGTGTCTTTACTGTTATTTACTGTCTTTCTTGTGTACTTGTCTGGTGTTTTGCAGGCTCAGTGTCAGGTCGCCGTAGGAGAGAGGCAGGGATTCTGGCTGGACTAGAGGACCAAGGTGAGCACATACTTCATATATGATGTCTATGACATTATACCACAGTGCCGTTGAGTACTTGATTCTGATTGGTCAGAACAGCTTTGACAATAGTGCCAGTTGTGCAAGTTTATATGAATGTCTTAATGTTTTAATATGTTACTGGTTCTTTAGTACAAATGACACAAGAGCTTGTATTGTTTAACAAAGAATTAGTGATATTATGAAGTTTCCTGTAAGGAATTTTTTTTTTTTAAATCTGTTAAATCGGTTATTGTTATTAAAACAGGGAATAATCATTAGTTTAGTTATTAGATTATTTGTAATGATGAGGAGTTACTGCTGTCAGTTTATAATATTTGAAAATATCGCAAGTGAAACTGAAATAATAAAACTGAATATGATATAGCTGCAAGCTGCGATCTGTGGGGTCCAAGCACCCTTCGCAAACAGAACACTAAGTTCAAGTTTTGTTACGACAGGTCAATTCTAAACATACCAAATGCCTTCTGAAAGCTGATTGGCTAACAGAAGCAATGTTATTTTAAGTAATCAGTTCATCATTAGATATCCATTTAGATATCTACAGGGAATGATCATTACATTAGATTGGGGCTGCAACAAACAACTGTAAAAAATAATTGGTTATTGAAAAGGTGTCTCAGAGAGCAAATATCTATCAAAATAACTGAAAAATAATCCCTGTTGCAGACATACTGCTGGTGCCTGATGTCAAGGTCATACATGTGGAGGGCGTGACCCTGCACGTGGAGTGGTATCCAGTCACTGGTGCAAGTAATTACACCCTGATTGTGAGGGAAGACGCTGAATGTCATCCCTTCGAGGTAGAACTGACCATTCAAGGCGAGGTCTCGGATGTCCCCGACCTTAAACCGGCCACACGCTACTGCGTCACCCTGTCTGCCAAGAGCTCCATTACTCAGAGCGCCTACTCAACCCCGGTGTGCATCACCACTGGTGTTCCTATCTGAATCAAAACAACCTTCATGTCTGCGTGGGAAAGGCAATATGGCCACCAGTTCATCCCTGCTATTAGAACATCTGTTGTAGTTTTTTCTAGCACTACCACGGTTCGTCTCGATGCAAAACTGTATTTCACATTCCAAAACCGTGATTGTCATTATAGAAGCAAGACTTAAACACCAAAATATACCTAATCACACATTTCTAATGAAAAGCGCTGATTAGATGTTTTGATTTGAATTCTTTAAGTCTTCAAAAGAAAATATAAGCTTGAGTCTGTATTTTATTTGAGCCATGTCCAGCGGAAATTTTCAAATGTTTTACTCAATTTACAATAAACTATTATATTATTAATATAAGCATAGTCACTTTCTTTAATAAGAACATTTCCATTAATAATGTATGAATACTGCATACACAGCATAGGGATCAAATAAAATACTGTTTATCAAGCAATATTTTGAAACTACATATTGTATTGTCTTGTAGATGCCCTATACAGTTTTGTGACTTTTCATCAGTCCTTTTAATTAAGTCAGAAGTGAATGAATAAAGGAATGCTAATGTTTACTGTTATATAAAATAGTCCTTTCTCTATAATGAGCCAGTCTGTTTTGTGTGTACAAAGTTTCTTCATGTATAACTGAATTCCACAGAGAGACGTTCACTTATACTGCCAGTTTTTTGAAGACCCTGTGTTAAAATAATATTACTATTAAAGGTCTAGAAATACGTTTAAATGTCTATTTTCCAATCTGTCCAATGTAGGTGAGCCTTCTTAGCAGTGAAACATGCTAAGGGGTCGGGAACCTTTTCAGCTGGAAGAGCCAAAAAAAAGTTATGATTTTGAATTTAAAGATCTAGAGAAAACTTTAACGTATTTCTTTGGACGTTTTTATATCCCTCTTCTTCTTCTTATAGTTATTATCTTTACTATTATTGCATAATTATCAAAAGTGATAATGTAATAAAGGCCATTTCACATTTTGCGTGTCCTTGACCTAACAGCCTACACTTCACCTGATAGGCCTATGGTTGGCACTTGGACTTCATTTAACCAACTATGATATCTTCATCAAATGGTAGATCAATACAAAATGCAGTACCTAAGTAAGAGTAAACTGAACACTACTTACCATTAATGTGACTTCCACAAATGCAAATGCGTTTGTCCGTTCGGGCTGGAAAGATCGATACTCATCATCTTTTTTTTTCTTTTAGCCATTTCACCTTTGTTAAAAAACTGAAAACAGACAGTGGCTATGTAGTTTTCAACCAATTTATGAATTAGACTGGGAACCAATTTGTGAATCAGACTGGGAACCAATTTATGAATTAGACTGGCTTCCCGACCCCTGTTTTAGACAGTGCTTGACTTGCTCCAACTTTGCAATCCACACTATCCACTTTTTTCCCCAAGAAACCAATGAGTGAATGGATGATGGCTGATGGATTCTAACTCCCATTGTACTGTTATCCTGTTCTGGTCTCTATAGGAACCCTTATTAAAACTGGCTAACGAGAGCGACTGAATTAATTAAACAGAAACGTTTTGAGTTTTAGTAAGAATAAAACTGAGCTCAGGATCAAGCTCTGCTGTCATTGGCTGCCACAACAACATCAATAAACTTTAGAAATTCTTGGATAATACTTGTTTTGAGCACCAGCAAACCCGAAAAGAATGTCCATGTCTGGCGACGTATGCCTTGCATTCTATGCCAAAGTTTGACGAGAGGAAACGAGCATGGCTTGCAGCGTTTAAGTTAAAATACCCTCCAAAGAATGTATATGTATGCTCTCATCATTTTGTGGACAAAAAGCCCTCCGAACTTCACCCCGATCCGGAGCTGTATCTAGGATATGAACGCCCACCTGTTACCAAGCGGCGGAAGCTAGTTACCCAAGCTGAAGGTCTAACTTTCTGTCTGGGCTCTACATCTACTTTCAAAAAAATAAAGTCACCATGTTTCCTGTACAAAACCTGGTCTGTTTTATTGTTGTGCAGGTAATTATATGCTTCTGTGCTTTTGTAATTTTGGAGTTCTTCGCCATCAATGCCTTCAGAGAAAACTAAGTAGTTAATTATATCAATATAGCTAACCTCAGGATACAGCTTCATGTCATCTACCCAGTCATTAAACTTTGACGGGTGGGGTACTGTCAAAAGACAGTCATCGCGACACTGTAAAGTGTCTGTGGAGCTATATGCTTTTATTTAAGCCATTTTCACAAGCTTCACGTCACATTATCAGCTAGGAACATAGGCTAATCTGACTATAAACGCGGAGACCGGAAATGTAAAACAGGCTTCTGGATGGCAAGGTGACGTTGATTCAAAGTTGAAATTCCATCAGAATCGTCATTTCGGTTGAGGTTGAATATTAAATAAAATAATATTATGTTGATAATTCATTGCTTTTCGGTGTTGAAAAGACAAACAGCGAATCGACGTCGATTTTTGGTCAGCTTCATTTCCCCACTGGTGGGACTTAGATTTAATGCCAATCCATCTAATTGTTTTAAGTCACTTTGTTATCCGGTTTATCATAATCTGTAAGTTTAATATAAGCTGTATTTCGATTCAATGTTAAATAAGCGATTTAATTTAAGTTGAACAAATATTGATTTAATGTCCATCTGTTTCTCATTGTTGAAATAACATTATTTCAGGGTGCAAACCTGACGAAAAACCAATGTTAAATTACAACATTTCAACATTGATTCATTGATAGTTTGGTTGACGCATTAACGTTGATTCAGTGTTGATTCAGTGTTGATTCAGTGTTGGTCTGCTATCGATGATCCAGGCGAGACTCCTGCGTGGAGGAAAAAGGTGGATATGATTAAATATTTCCTACGTTTCTGCCAAGAATGTAACTGTAAGCGTCCAAGCTATGGTGAACTGTCACCGACAATCTGGTCAACAAGGTAATGATAAGTCACAACAGTCAAAAGTTTTAAGTCAGCAGAAAACTCACAGTTTTCTCACAGTGTTGTTCAAATGATCGGGTAATAACAATTATCTGTTGTTCATTTCTGTATATATCTTGTTGGTATGCTTCTTCGGGAGACTCAGTAAGAACAAGCTTGTCATTTAGTTTTGACAGCTTTACATTTCAAAATGGCGTCACTGGAAATGCTTTTGGACAACTCAGTTAGGCTTTTGTGTTTTGACCCCAATGGCCTTCCATGTCCACGGATTACTGGCCGTACTAGCCACAGGACTAGTGTCCTGTACAGAAAGACGTACGCTTACGTGATGACGACATCGACGCGCGTCTCAGTGGGAGGGAGGGGCAGACACAGCCCAGAGCGAGTGAGCATTTTTTTTTTTTTTTTTTTTTTTTTTTTTTTAGAGAGAGAAGATTGAAAGATAGGGCAGAGGACGAGTACTGATGATGGTTTGGGTTAAAAAACAAAGTTTATTGTTTTACGGTATCTGATTTGTAGTGAACATATTCCGAGTAACAGCGCGGAACGGCCGGGGATAGTTGACACTTCTGGGTAAGTAAGTAAGCGACGAAGAAAAGACACTTTTCTTTCAGGACTGTAGCTAGAAAGTTTAGCTAACTAACAAACTGGCTGCGTTATTTGTGTGACTACCCGTGTTCCGACAAACCCCGCCTCCTGCTAAACGATTGGTGTCTTTTAGGTCGGACTGACAGCCTGCGCGCTGATTGGACAATTCCCGCTTCAACCCGTGTCAGTTTATCGACCTCGGAACGTATTAGCCAATCTTAGCGCAGGAGGCGGGATTTATCAGAATAGGGTGGGTTACAGAAGATCAGCTTTGTTTTTGTTGTCGTTGAGACATTTTATTTGTCTTATTGGTTTAAAATGCAGATTGCAATTTTATCCTAGGACTTATTCATCCTGAAAGAGAAGTGACGTTTTTGAATGGAGATATCAAATCGCTAGGAAAAGGGTGTAGTCAAAACAAACAAGAGTTACTGCTAATCATGACATTAGCATAACCAGGTTGGCATTTATTTATGTTTCACTTCACTAGTGGATGCGCTTTAAAACTTAAACTGATGAAAGCAGCATATCAGGAAGCTCCTGCATCCTGGTGCCTAATGGCATTTTTATGTTAATCGGGTGGTTGAGGGTTTTGAACACATTTGAATGAATCTAATACTATACAAACAGGAAATATGCAAAGTTTCTGCATGTGTACATGTCTTTGCTGTGTTGGCAGAGCAAAGATGTGGGTCACAAAAAGGACAAAAATAAAATACATCCTATAAAACATCATTCGTAAAAAAAAAAAAAAAAAGCATTCTCTTTGTATTTTTTATTTTTTTTTTGTAAAAAGTCATAGAAATTGTAAGTCATGTGATTATTTGGGATTTGCTGTTAAGCTGTCAATCATTTTAAATCGCTGTTAGTGATTAATGAAATATTATAGAAATGTCACGAGCCTGACTGAATCAAATGAAGTAGGAAGTCATAGCTGTTATATATTATGGCTATGGATGTGTCGTAAGACGTGGTTAAGTCGTTGGACTAATGAGGTTGTGAGTTTAAATCCCAACACTGCCGAGCTGCTGTTATTACATAAATGTAAGTCGCTCTGGATAAGGGCATCTCCCGAATGCCATAAATGTAACGTGCCGGTCCAGGGCTGGTGTTGGGATTTGACACGTTTTCTCGATATCCTGACGTTTTATTCCGTGAACGTGTGGAGTGTTGACCGACACGACACGACACGACACGACACGCATCTTCAGTGTGAACAAAGGACATGAATTTCAGACCTGCCAATCCCAAAGAAGCAATAACACGAAGCTCTGCTGATAAGGCGGGAATAAAAATGCAGCGAACAGCCAAAAAAAAAAAGACACTGTACTTTTTTTTAAATAGTCCTTTTACAAATCTAACGTTCCTCATAGAAACCGTGAACAATTTTTTATTTTTTTTTGCCTGCCTTTTTTCTCTTGTGACTGAAAACCAAATGTGACCATTTTCAGCAGTGCATCCCCAATAAATATACTTAACTGATGGATAATCTCAGAATTGCTTGATACTTTCTAGAAATAGTGTCACTATTACCAATAAATATTATGCAAAATTTCAGGCTTGTATCTGTATTAGTTTCTGAGATATATGCTGCGACCCAATTCGCCTACTTATACTATGGACTAAAAGTATGTACTCTTTTTTTTCTTTCTTTTTTTTGTGTGTGAAGAAAAAGTACATACTTTTGAGTGTGTAGGAAAAGAGTACGCGAGTACTGGGCCATACTAACACGGCACGTAACGGAAGAGAACGTTGTTGCCTAGTTACGCACACCGTCACCGTAAACACACTCATGGATATTATTTGAACAGAACACATTTACCCCCGAATTAAAATACCTCACAGCTATAAATACAAGCTCGATGTAAAATTAGGTCAAAGTTTACACCGTTTTTTTTGTTTTTTTCTCTCTTTTATTGTCTTACAGACATTTTAAACCCGAGGCTTGGGCTTCAGCCATCGTCCTTGCCTTGGCCGTCTTGAAAATGGAAGAGCTCCATTCTCACTGTGTTTCATGTGTGAGTCGGCGGTGCATGGTCAAGCCCGAGCCTGGCACTTCCTGTGACCTCCTTGCCTGCCCGCTGGTTTGCGGTGCTGTCTTTCACAGCTGTAAAGTAGACGAGCATCGCTTGCTGTGCCCACTTGAGAGGGTACCGTGCCTCAACCACAGCATCGGCTGCCCTTTTATGCTGGCCCGAGGCAAGCTGGCGGAGCATCTCGAGGTGTGTCCGGCTGGCGTGGTATGTTGCACCATGGAGTGGAACCGGTGGCCGGTGAATGACGAGGACTACCGCTCCTACGAGAGGTTGAGTCGGGACGCAGACGACGAAGAACAGCTAGACATGGCTCTCGCCTTGCAGGACCAGCGCACCATGCTGGCCTCACTCAAACTTGTATCTCTTGCACCCACGAATTGCCCTGAGAGAAAACTGCCGCTTGCAGAGAAGTGCGAAAAGCCTAGCGTAATTGCAGATGTTATGGTTCCCACCATGCCTCTTGAGGAAGACATGGATGAGGCATCTGTGTCGTGTTGCTCAAAAGACATAATCAGCAATGGGATTAACGGATTGAACGAGGAGCATTACGGTGAGCTGTACCAAACCACGGTAGAGACGACCAAAAGCCTGTCTGCTGCTCTGAATGTTCTGATACACCTCAATGCGTCAGACACGCAGTGTTCAACTACGAGTGTTTCAGAATTGCAACCAGAATTAAATGGAGCGTTACATGAAGTGTTACTTATGAAAGAAGACACTGGGTCCAACTGTGATAAAATAGCCAGTGGGGTTAGTGGTTTAAACGAGGAGTTGCAGCCTCAACGGCACCAAACCTTGATGGAACTGGGGAGAAACTTGGCCTCTGCTCTTGGTGCGCTTGGAGATGCTGTCACAGGCTCTGAGCCAAGCTGTATAGTCAGCAAGACCAATGGTGCAATCCATCAGCCACATACCGTTGAATGTACAGACATTGAAATGAAGGATAGTACCTCTGAAAATGAGGTTGAGTTTGGGACAGTTGGTGGAATTGATGATGGGGATGTAGACACACTTCCTGGCCACATTAGTGAAGAACTTTGTCCAGAATCTTCAAACAGACTAGGAGATGAGGATGAGCAAAGTTTGTGTAACAGTTGTCACAATGCTGTAGCATCTAGAAAATCACAGGACCATACTATGGAACCAGCTGAGATAGATGAGCGTTTGGAGCATGGTGGTTCTTGCGAGTTTGTTGGTCCATTAATTCCGCACAGGCCAGAAGTGAGAGATCTAGCACCTGTTGTAATGCAGGAGGCATCCGGATCCCAGGCTCCACTGTTACAGCCGCCTGTGCACGCCCAGGCTCTGGTTGTTCCTAGGGATATTATGCTGCCTTCCATACCATTAGACTTTGAGGATAAGGCTTTTGAGAGAAAACTCCAAAACCTTCAGTTGCTCCGTAATTTTATGCCTCTTGCACTTAATGGACGGAAGGGTTGCTTCACTGAGAGCTTCCCGCAGAGACAGCATCGCTGTAAGATGGAGGACAAAGCTGTGGACACGTCCGATCTGGAGCAGGAGCCTCAGGATGACCCCTTGGGCCTTGGTGAGATCGACTTCACAGCTGCGGCGCTGCTCTTTTGCCTAGAGGAGTCACAACGCACCCGCAGAATCTCTGACACCGTCTATGCCTTTGGTGGCTCACGTGTCGATTTTGGCACTCAGACCTTCAGTTTCCCTGCTGCCATCTTGGCGACCAGCACCATGGTTGGCGAGGTGGCGTCTGCTTCGGCTTGTGACCGAGCTGCGCCCCGTCTCTCACAGCCAAGTCCCTTTTGTACTTTACGATTAGATTTGACCCTGGAGCAGCTAATGCCGCGACCCAGCTGGGCCCCACGTGAAGGCTCCATGTTCACATTTGAATGTGGCCAGCTGTTCCGGCGAGAAGAGTTCCTCTCACACTTCCGCAATGTCCACGGAGACATCCACTCGGGGCTGAACGGCTGGATGGAGCACCGCTGCCCGCTCGCCTATTATGGCTGCACCTATTCCCAACGCAGGTTCTGCCCATCCAGGCAGGGATCAAAGATCGTCCATGACCGACACCTCAGGTCATTTGGGGTTCAGCCCATAATGGAAATAGTACCAGAGCCGTGGTGTGATCGGCTGAGTGCATTGCCCTTTGAGATCCTCCAGCATGTGGCACGGTTCTTGGATGGCTTCAGCCTGTGCCAGCTGTCCATGGTGTCGCGTACCATGAGGGATGTGTGCGCTAGTCTGCTGCAGACACGGGGCATGGTGGTGGTGCAGTGGGAAAAGAGGCAGTATCCTGATGGGAGGCAATCCTGGCAGATAAAAGACAAGGTAGGCCATAGGCCATGTAGTCTTGGCCAAGTTTAGACTACAAAGATTCTGTTTTTTCATGGTCTATCTCACTCAAATGCACTGCCTTTTTCACTTTAGCCAACTTTAGCTAAATATAAATCAAATATTCATGCTAAATGAGCTAAATTCTATTAAAGGTGTAGTGACCAATGCATTCCCCCCTGCCTAGTTGGTCCCCCTGACATCACCCTTATAAACAGACCCCATCTAAATTATGTTATGTTACGTAGCTATGTAGTTAATGTTTAGCTACTGTAGTAATAGCAGTAATTTATTGAAATTACTACTCCAGTAACACTCCCTCTGTCCTTACGTATATTATATACCTAATTTTATGGTGTTGTTGGGTAGGTAGCTATGTATTTGTAGCTAATGTACTCTAATAACGTATACCTGGTTCCCCATTTTATTTCAATCTAACACATAAGTATAACCTCTGGGATGCCAGGCAAGCTTCGTGTACAACCCCAATACCGAAAAAGTTGGGACAGTATGGAAAGTGCTAATAAAAACAAAGAGGAGTGATTTGTAAATTTGTACTTTGACTTAAACAAAAAACGTACCAAAAGGTACTTTGTTTTACGTAATCAACTGCATAGTTTTTTGAAGATAAAGTTTATTTTGAAATTGATGCATGCAACACTTTCCAAAAATGTTAGGACGGGGCAGTTTAGGACTAATAGCGATGTGACAAGTTGAAATAAGAAGGTGATGTGAAACAGGTGAGGCAATTGTCTAATCATATTATATAAGGAGCCTCCAAAAAAGGCCTAGTCCTTCAAGAGCAAGGATGGGTCGAGGCTCACCAACCTGCCAACAGATGCGTCAGCAAATAATCCAACACTTTGAGAACAACATTCCCCAAAGACAAATCGGTAGGCTTTTGGACATTTGACCTTCTACAGTGCACAATATAATTAAAAGATTCAAGGAATCCGGTCAAATCTCTGTGCGTCAAGGGCAAGGCCGAAAACCACTTCTGAATCCGATCCATCAAAAGTCACTTGTCTTAAAAACCGTCACGAGTCTGTAATAGATATCCTGACATGGGCTCGGGAATACTTTGGTAAACCTTTGTCAGTCAACACCATTCGCTGCTGCATCCACAGATGCAAGTTAAGGCTTTACTATGCAAAGCAGAAGCCGTACATCAACACTGTCCAGAAGCGCCGCCGACTTCTCTGGGCTCGGTCTCATCTGAGATGGACAGTAGCACGGTGGAATCGTGTTTCGTGGTCCGACGAATCGACATTTCAAATAGTTTTTGGACAAAACAGCCGTCGCGTTCTCCGGGCCAAAGAGGAAAAGGACCATCCAAGCTGTTATCAGCGTCGGGTCCAAAAGCCAGCGTCTGTCATGGTATGGGGGTGTGTCAGTGCCCATGGCATGTACATTTTGTACACATTTTGGAGCAACATATGCTGCCATCCAGAGCAGGACAACGCCAAACCACATTCTGCCCGGCTGGTTGCGTAAGCAGAGATTGCGGGTCCTGGCATGGCCGGCCTGCAGTCCTGACCTGTCTCCGAATGAGAATGTGTGGCGCATTATGAAGCGCAAAATAAGGCAACGAAGGCCCCGTACAGTTGCACAGCTGAAGAAATGCATAATGGATGAATGGGGGAAATTCCGCTTGCTAAACTTAACCGACTGGTGTCTTCAGTGCCCAAACGTTTAATAAGTGTTATTAAAAGAAAAGGTGATGTTACACAGCGGTAAACGGTCGACTGTCCCAACTTTTTTGGAGTGTGTTGCAGTCATCAGATTTGAAATGAGTGTATATTTTCAAAAATAAATTAAATTCACAAAGTAAAACATCAGATAATGTGTTAATAATGTTTTCATTATAGTACAGGGTGAATTGAATTTTTAAATGACTCTTTTTGTTTCTTTGCATTTTCCATACTGTCCCAACTTTTTCGGAATTGGGGTTGTAAGACATGTGGGTGCTTTTAGCCAAACCAGTGTCAGGGATGGTTCAGCACAGCAGCGAGGACCACCTCGGTCACTGCACTGCCATGGATGTTTATCTGTCAATATGTACTTGTGTTGCAATAAATCAGAGTAGCACGTCTACATGTGACATGTCTTCCCTGCAGGTGTGGCGATTCAGTACAGCCTTCAGTCCCGTGACCAGGTGGGAGTTCGCAGACATTTCCAGCATGGCGGACCACCTGAAACGCTGTCCGTATAACGAGGTCCATAGACAGGTGGAGGCCGTGCCATTGCCATGCATGTGCACGACCAGGGAGCTTACCCGAGGCGGGCGATCACTCCGTTCTGTCCTCAAGCCAGTATTATAATAACAACAACAACAACAACAGAGCGAAAGAGCTATAACACTACCTTACCTAACCTCTTTAACCAATAATATCCATCGCAGTGTACATAAGACGAATTATTTTTTTGAGTTAAGATTATTTTTATATATATATATATATATGGTATATAAATCTAACAACTGCTTGGTTTATGATCAGGTTTAATGACACGTGCACTGAGAAAGATTTTCAGTGTTTGCCTTGTTTCTCACAGAAATGTGTGGTAACGTCTAAAGCTGTTCTGCCCATGCGGTAACACTAAAATGACAAAAATAACTCAGTTGAGTGGAATCAAATGAAGAGCCTTAAGCTGTGTATTCGATTCGCAGAATTTGACGCAGTGGAGTCACTCGTAGATTTCCTCATGCTCACTTCCATCAAGTGCTGTCACATTATGTCCATGTGCTCCGGTTGATATGATTGGACAAGACCCTTACAGGAGGAGACGTCTTTCCAGAACAAGCAGCAATGGAGCTAACTGCGGAAGAGAGATGGTTTTGATTACAATTTTAAGTGGTGATACCTTGTCACCACCAGCTGTCATTCATTGTTAGTAATCTACTACACAGATTCCCAACCCTGTTCCTGGAGTTCCCTCTGTCCTACTCAGGAAGTAACCCCTCTCCCACTCAACCCCCAACTCAGGAAGGGTTCTTAATTAACTGATTAGTCGAATCAGATGTGTTCGAGCACGGAAAACACAAAAATGTGCAGGGCAGAGGGTACTCCAGGACTCACAGAACCTGTGATCTTGTGCTGATTTTGAATACATTTTCATTTTCAGTTTTTGATGACCAACAGCTGATCCTGATCTAACACCCATACTCTGTGATTCTGCATAATAAAAAGGTTTTGATGAGTAAAGGTGTTGACTTAGGATCAGAGTTTGGCAATTACACACGATCTGGATGTCGTTCTACACAAATATGTTTGCTATTTCCATCAGAATACACTTTTTTTTTTTTGTTCTCACTTTCTCACAGTATGAGCTGTCAAAGCATGTTGGCCGTATATCATGTTGTTCCTCTGCACTTTACAGAACTCTGTCACGCTTGGAACCTTGTTCAGCCTAGAGACTGGCATCATTGTCATCATCCATCACTTTTAGTGTAGGAGAAAATGAGGGTTCCACTTTTAAAATACACTCCACAAGCACTTAATACATTTCTAGAAACATAACGTAGCACCTTCGTAAATATTGTAAACACTCATAACATAAAAAGTTTACATGCAGAATGTGTTATATCTCCGTGTCCAAGTTGACGAGTGCACGTTGGACGAAAAGGTTTGTGGATTATCGCATTCATTTCCAAAAGCTTTACAATATGTGCAGGGTAATAAGAATTTGGTCTCCTTACTTTCATCCATGCACACTTCGTTTTTGTGTCTTTCGGCTTTCCGTTCTGTTTTTTTATGTACATCCAGAGCTGAATCAGATTGATGATGGGGATTGAGAAACGCTGAATTAGTTCATAACCCAAAGCCAAGTTTTTGTGTTTATGTCTGTGTAATCCCAATGAAGGCCTTATGGAGTGTTTTTTTTTTTTCCTCGCTGCTGCTGAAGAAGGAAAAAGTGTTTGCCTGACCAAGCATCCTGGCACCAATGATCTGGAGAGATCAAGCCAGGTCATCATATAGTCCGGACCTGCATCTGGTTTTGGTTGTGTTGAATAAAAAGATATCTCATCATCTTTGACCCTGCTGGTGTTCTATGGCTCGACAGGAGCATGCTACCTGTAATGAAACAAATGTGAGTGAGTGAGGGTATACACTCAAGTCGTTTAAACATTAAAAGAATCAGTGACCGCAAATGTCTGCCATTTTACGCTGCATCTCGTAAACAATCTGGAATGTCGCAACGATTGCATGAAGCTGATGAACTGCGATCAATCTGAAATTTAGCCTTTACTCAAAAAGGTCACGTTTGCTCGGGTGGGTCCAGACAGCCTTGCTTGAGTTTCTTGATGTTTGTGGAAATAAAATTGCACAACACTGAATGCTATCCTTCCAGTTCTATGTGTAGTTTCTCCCTCAATCTTGGGGGCCCATTAAAAAAAAAAGAAAAAATGATCCCATTTCTGCATGGTCATGTAAAGTCACTAGTTGTGAAACCTGCCTTGTACCTTTACACTTGACCATTTTGTCAGGAACTGCCGTATTCACTGTCTCCTATCTGTTTCTCTAAATCATGAGTCGTCAGCTGATGGACCGGATGTGGACCAAAAGTTCAAAATTCTGTAGCAGAGCCGATAAACAAATGGAGAGAAAAAAAATTGTCCGTAGTCCAGCAACTCTAGTTTTCTGAACTAGCGTGATTCTGCAGGGCCTCTGCTGCAGCCAATCACATGCATTTATGGAAAGTATTTTTTCAAACCAGAGAGTAGCTACAGGGCTGGATATGTTAGGGGTGAGTTTCCACATCTTTAATAGATTTTTGGATTAAAGGGTAACTGTTGTTGCCATTCTGTCTTGTTAGTATTCACAAAATTTAGCTAAATACCCCTGATCAATCATTGAACATTCAATAACTTCACTTTCATACAATAGACTTAAAGTTAGAACTCTAAAGAAATCAGAAATGACTGATGCTCATACTCTGGCTCCTTTCAAAGCATTACTCTATAATGGCTCTATAATGTACAGTTACATCAGAGAACTGATTTAGAAACGCACTGTCCGGTGTCACCCAGATGTTCCCTTCTGAGCCTCTTTCCTCTCAAGGGTTCTTTCTCAGGGAGTTTTTCCTCGCCACCGTCGCCTCTGGCTTGCTCATTAGGGATAAATTTAAAATCATATCTGGTTTTCTGTAAAGCTGCTTTGTGACAATGTTCATTGTTAAAAGCGCTATATACAGAGGTGTAACCTGGCCTGGGCATTCAGGGCTGTAGCCCCGAAGATCTTTTCTTTAGCCCTCCACTTGGAGCGGTTTGTCACTACGCAAATGAACATCAGTATTTTATCTTCGGTGAACAGCGTGAGACCACAGTCAGACAGGGTTTACAGGAAAATACGTGGAAATACTCGTGTCTTCTTGGCTGACGGCTCTCAATTCTGCCAAACGCTAGCTCACACAGTCAGATAGCGAGAGGGGAAAAATGGATATATTCTGATTTATTTATTTATTTATTTATTTTTTACCAGTAAAGGGGTTGAAACTGAAACACTAACATCCTCTCATGCTGAGCAGGAAAACAAGGTGTGTAAATGTCTATGTGAGTTCCAGGTTACACGAATATGATATGAGCAGAGCATAAGGACAGCTAACGTACTTTGCATGGCTCTGTAGCAGCTAAACCCATACAGTGATAGCTGGGTTGTGCCTCCTCTTGGTTTGCGACACCAAACTAGCCTAGTCTAGTGTTAGATAGGCAAAAAGTTTTAGATTTTATCAGTCTGGTAGTCCTACAGTGATGACACCTGAGGAAAGTTTTATGATAAATTCAACTTCTTGTCCAATTTTCACTTTTTTAAGCATTTAGTCATCACATGCAAGAAGAAAAGTCTACTTAGAAGTACTTTTTTTTTTTTTTTTTTTTTAAATAAAAAATTCATGGAGAAGAATCTGGGCTCAGCCCCGGATGATTAACAGTCCAGAAGGCTATATAAATATAACTGAATTAAATTGAACTGAATTACTGTAAAAACCCTCAATATCAAAACACATTATCCAATGAGCCATTGAACACCCCCCTCCCAAGAGTGTTTAAGTGTGTTTTTATATTGGAATAAATCATTATTAGTCATTTCTAATGTTACATATTTACAAGCAACATCTTTGTGCTTTAAATGCGACTCTATTTTCCTCTCATTTGCGTCCTCTAGCTGTAGTACTAACCCGGAAGTATTTAAAGAGTGACAGCTCTCTGATTCGAAGGGTCTTTGGCTGACTGGGTACACAGTGAGTCAGATCATTTGGCTCTGTTTCATGACTCCCAAACGGCTCCTTGCTACATTTTTTTTTTTATAATGAAAACCAGCCAAAGCTGTTGGTCTTAGCATATTTGCATATTTGTATATTATTACTTTAAATTATTATACAATGTAGCTAAAAGAATAAGGATTTATTATTATTTTTTTTTAAAGCAGAATGATTGTTTACGGCTCTTTAGATATGTGAGTCGGCTCACCTAAAAGAGTCGGCTCGTTCGCGAGCGACCAGCAGGGCTGTCACACTATAAAGGTTAAACACGGCGTGAAAAAATTGCGCCATGACGTGAATCCTATTTCAATATCGTACTAAAACAGGCACTGAGAGTCTCCGACGCTTCAGCTCTTGAAGCTATTTAACGCCGTCTTATTTATAGCGCTGGGCTTTTAGCCTATAAAGGTTTCTCAAAGCGACTGAACACGACTTAATTCGTTCTCATTTCACCCGGAATGGTTTTGTTTAGGTTTGGGGTTGTGTTGACCCCCGAGCGCTCGGATATCGAGGTGTTTGTATCGGGATCCCGTCCGGAGCTCGGGCACTGGGACGCCGGGAACGCGGTGCCGATGAAGCCGACGCGGACGCTGGTGTCCG
>CM042570.1:2990000-3085000 GCA_023630585.1 Cranoglanis bouderius
CAGACTTCGTATCTGGTTGCATTCTCACGGCTGACAGAAGAGACACGATGAGAAATGAGCGCGGCAGTGACATTTTTCCCCCTGACATTTTAAATAAATATGATCCCATCTCAAAGTGCAAATATGGGTTTGCTTCCCGGAAGACGTCTCAGCGGAGACCTAAACACAAATCATAAAATGGTGGAACGAGTACCGAACATTCCGAGCAAGTGCCAGTGTTACTGTAGTAAAAGTAAATGCCATTTACTCGCCATTATTTAAATGCCATTACTAACATAGCATCATACCAGCTACGTGAGAAATTACGACCCCAACTTTCTGTCCCACATGGATACCCGAAAGTTGAATCGAACTGAATCGGTCTTGCTGCGTTCAAATAAGTCACGATCGAATTTCCCTTTCGCGTTGTCTTTAAAACCAGATAAACACAAAGAGCAAGAGCCAGACTTAGAATCTCATTTTAAATTCCAATCATGGTTTACTTTGTCTCCAGGTAACGGCCCACATCACGATCGGGAGTGTGTGTATGACCAAAGCAACATGGTGGACGGGGCGTACTGTCACCCGATTGGTCACTGGATCGAGGTGAGCGGCCACACAGACGAGATGAGGCACACGACAAACTTCTACTTCAGCGTCGCTGGACAACAGGCCATGCACTTTTCCAAGTGCGTACACACACCACGACAGACACTTTGATTGAATGACATCATTTCTCGTTCTCTTCGTATCCTCTTCGGCTCTCGGTGCTGGTAAAAGAATAGTTCGGTCAAAAAATTATCCCATGAGCTAGAGTTCTAGATTTCTGTAGAGCAGTGGTCACCAACCATCTTCCTTGAGATCTACCTCCCTGCAGGTTTAATCTTCGGCCAGAATCTAACACGCCTGTTTTAGTTGTTCAGGAACTTCTTAAGGCAATGATTAGATGGTCAGTTGGGCACGATTATGGTTGGAGCTAAGGAAGTCTTATGGAAGTCTTAGGGAAGGTAGATCTCCAGGAACAGGGTTGGTGACCACTGCTTTAGAGACTCTGGTACTTTTTGTCACTAAACGTGGCCAAGAACCACCTACTTTTACAAGAAGATGCTGTATTTTTCCATGGCAAGTTTTTTTTTTTTTTTTTACTTGTTGGAAACCAGTGTACAGAAGTCTTTAAACACCGAAGTGAGAGCCAATCAGATCGCAGCCTTTATGATTCTGAAGCTTGTGTCTAGTAAAGTGTACAAAACATATCAGATGTTCCATGAACGGTGTCCGAAGTGTGGTTCTTTTACTTTTGTACCGGACCGACAACAACAGCGCTGTATTACAGCTATCAAATACCTATTAAAAGACAATGAGCCTCATTTTTCTATTATTTAGTAAAGTTGTGTGTAAATATTTTCGTCGGTAAAAATACCCGAAATAAAAATTCCCACCAGATTCAGACTCTGATTTTCTTCGTACTCACGTGCAAGTCAATAAATGGGCTGAAAATGACAAAATGACATCTAAACAATGAAAGAGCGACTCCTGAGACGGTGTGCGGTAAAAAAAATGTACCACTAATGTTCCACTAATGCAGCTCAGCCACTGCAGCACTAACTCTTACTCCTTTTATACGGCACCGATACTTTAATCTGTATATAAAATCGCAGTGTCGTCGACAGTTATACCATTTGAAGCAATCGAGCGATTCACATTAATTGTACGTTATATGGACATTTACAAAAATGTACTCTTGCAGGAGAATACACACATTACACGCTTGTGTAATTAAGTGTAAAGGCTGAAGTCTTCTTTTAAGTCTTTTTTCTTTGTCTATTTCTAGTAGATGGCAGGGCTGTGAATGTGAGTGACGTTCTCGAATACACTCCGACAGGGTCACAGCTCTCCAGTGGAGGTCACAAACCTGTGCTTGTCTCTGAGAGAAAACGTGATAAACTGTGTATATGTGTCTCATTGTGTAAGTTGAGTGTGATTTCCGCCGTCATCAAGCGTTAATACTACAGTGTTATGAATATTAACAAGTAGTTTCTGATGGGAAAAGAAAGGATTGCAGATTGCTGGTGTGTGGGTGAGGGAAGGCCATTCGGACGAAGTGTGCACAGATGGATTAAAATCAATGGATTAAAAGAAAAAGAGGAAGGAACAAAAGGTCAAAAATAATAAATGCACGTCTCAGAAATGTCTTTCATACAACAGCAAATGCTTTTTTTTTTTTTTTTTCTCATGCAGCTTCCTCCTATTGTGTCATCGGTTTTTTTGTTTTTTTTCTTTCTTTTCAGATCTCAGAAGGTGTGCGAGGGTGAAGGTGATTTCACTCACTAGACTGAGACATTAACTATAAACCCTTCTTCCTTCAGCTTTTCTCTTCTATTAATTTCTCTGTGTTTGTCATTTTTTTCCCTTTGTTAATGGTGGAGAAGAACAAGATGAGTAGTTTGAAAACACCATATAAAGAGCCTTGTTAGTATCTTGTCCAGGAAGTCAGATTGTCACCATTATAGCACACATTATTGTTTTGTTCTCATCTTTGGAGCTTTCCTCAGGCTTTTTAGACTTGTAATGATCCACAGTTGCAGCTTATTATCGGAAAAACACATTACTGCAAAGCCATGATTAGACACCGATTCACCAATCCTGATCTCCTGATACGTGACTTGGGCATCATTATGTACTGAAACTGCTCTGAGGTTGAAAAATACAGGAAAGAATTAGAAAACATGATGCTGTTTTTTTCATGAGCTCTGAATGTAGTCTATTCTTGAGATAGAAGTTAGCTTCATATTAATTAGAGGTCGACCGATATTAAATTGTACCGATACCGATAACCAAGTTGGGCGGTACCTGCCGATAACCGATTAATCAACCGATTATTAATCGGTTTTATTAACCGATTTTTTAAAATTGACACTGAATGAAAACATAACACTCAAAGTAAAATATTGCTGAACTTTATTACAAAAATAAACAGTACCATGAAAATGTACTGTACTTTTTTAAATGAAATAAATATATAAATATTAATATATATTAACCATGAATAAATATTCAAGTACATAAAAGATATACATCCAAACTGAACCGAAAAGTAACACTCCGAATAACAAATAAAAATAGAGACATCCAAAATGAATCAAAAAACACTTCAAATAACACAACAAAATTTGTCAGTGATAGTTTTATTTCGCCTCTAGAGGCCGCTCTCGTACTATATAATGACAGCGGACCCTTCTCAGCGGAAGGGACTATCGGAGTGGATTTTTGCTGATAACTGATAGTTCCAGCAATCTGTTATCTGTGCCGTTTAATCGGCCAAACCGATCAATCGGCCGACCTCTAATATTAAGGTTAATTCGTTTAAACTTCATAACGAGATATTATAACAGCTACGTACACACCGATCAGCCATAACATTAAAACCACCTGCCTAGTATTGTATAGGCCCTCCTTGTGCCACCAAAACAGCTCTGACCTGTCGAGGCATGGACATGTCCTCTGAAGGAGTGCTGTGGTATCTGGCACCAAGACTCCATGGATCGGACTTGTTTGTCCAGCACATCCCGAGGATGCTCGATCGCAGTGAGTTCTGGGGAAGCCACCTTCTTCCGTTGCTCCATGGTCCAGTTCTGATGCTCACATGCCCATTGTAGGTCCTTCCAGCAGTGGACAGGGGTCAACATGGGCTACGTAGCCCCATACGCAGCAAGCTGTGATGTTCTGACATCTTTCTATCATAGCCAGCTATAACTTTTTCAGCAATTTGTGCTACAGTGGCACTTCTGTGGGATCGGACCAGACGGGATTGCCTTCTCTCCCAACACGCATCAGTGAGCCTTGGGCATCCATGACACTGCTTTTTTTTTTTTCTTTTTCTTGTTCCTTTCCTACGGGAAGTGGTTGCAAGGCAGGAGGAATGCCGTCTGTGACTTTTTCATCATAGCAGAGCTTCCAAAAGGTGAAAATGTCAACTTTCAGAAAAACACTGAGTGATGTCAAGTGTTTTTTTTTTTTTTTATAAAGAAGTTCATGGTTTACAGTTTTAATTTTGTTAGAGATTAACTCCACTTTTGAGAAATCCTCTTTGAGGTTTTCTGTTTCCTTGTTTGCAGTTCAGTGTCACAGACTTTCTAGTCTTTAAGTCTTTGTGACGAGTTCCTTCACCGAAAGTGCTAACTTGTATTTGTAAATCTTTTGAGAAGAAATTAATCTTCACTTTATCAGTGTTTGTTTCCACCAGTAAAGGAAATAATAACCTCTCTCTCTCTCTCTCTCTCTCTCTCTCTCTCTCTCTCTCTCTCTCTCTCTCTCTTTATTTCTTTCTTTCCCTCTCCGGCTGCCTTTTACAATGTGGAAATTTGCATGTATATCAATTTATACTGCAAAATTAATTAAGCCCCAAGGGACAGAGGATTACTGGCTCGATAAACGCAGTGCAGTGGCATCACAGCTACACTCGTGCTGCTGGCTGGTTCCCATATTCATTTTCACCCATCATAATTAATGTATTTTCTCAGCCTCTGTGGAAGGATGTAGAAGTCAAGTCCTTCTCCCGTGCTGTAGAAAGTCACGATTATCCAGCAACGCCGATTCATATGAGCAGAGCAGAAAGCATGAAGTGAAAAAATCAAAGACAAAGTCACTCATTACAGGACAAGAGTCTCATTTTGTAAGTAATTAAAAAGACATTTTTTGCTGTCATTTATACTCATTCACTCAACAGCTAGCATTCATCCTTCATTCATTCCTCCAGAAACCACATTTGTTAGTTACTGTTGAATCCTCAAATCTGATTGGTCAAACGGTTGATTAATGTTCTGTTATTGTTTCTATAGTAACGACTTCCACTGGGACTTGTAATGCTGACACGCTACATAATCGAAATGTAATAATAAACTGTATTAAAATGTTTTGTTACTTGGCAGTTAAAATTGTGTAATTGTTGATGCGGTGAGGTTTTCTGTAAGAATACGTTTATTTTACATATTTGGAAGGAGTCTCCAGTGTCAGCGCTTGACAGTCCGAGGTAAAGCTGTAACTTTTAAGTTTTCCATCATTTTGCGTTTATGTTTTGTGGTTTGTTGGTAACATGACAAGCTGCGTTTTTTCTTATGAACTTCGAGAGCGAGGGGAAAAAAAGAGAGACTGGTGAGACTGTGTAAGGGATAACAGGAACTAACTTGTTTGCAGACATTCCAAACGTTAAATGTTACTATAAATGGATAAAAAGTACTAATATCATTCTTTAATCAATGAAAAATTTTAATCGTTGTCAAATTGCTGTGGTGTAAGAGGAATAAAACTAAAAAAAATTGTGCTGTTCTAGGAAAATAATCAACTTCAATGCTCCGCTTCATCCCACCACTCTGATTATTTTGGTATAACAGCACGTCCCCAAGTGTTTTATTCCTTGCATGTTTGTATTGCACATGGATTTAGAATGAGCAGAATGTAGATATTAAGCTATTAGTGCTAATTTCTATCCCTTTGCCCTCGCCGTGAAAAGGACATAAAGGAAAAGGAAATAGAAGCCACAGAGAGAAGCAAAGCTTTTCAACTTTAGTTGACTCAGAGGTCATAAAGTAGATTTGACCCGGAGTCGACGGCAGGGACAGCACTTAATAATGTTAACCTTCAATGAATCGGTTCCATTATGTTAAAAATAATGGCACTCTGACAACGTCTGACATGTATAATGACTCGTAGTCGACTGGTCTTCTCTTTGTGTACTCTGTAGAAACTTTCTAACCTGTAATAATTTGTGGATGTTTCCCTCAGCCCAGTTCTCTAATAAATATGATGAATGGAGAGAGAGAAACAGATTGTACCCACGCACAGTTTTGACACAGAATATATCTGTTTGCTGAGGGAGCTCATAAATAGCTCGTGATGGGACGCCATTGGCCAAATCCATTGGAGAAAGGCCAAATTGAATGTGTTAGAGAGGCTAAATTGATCTGGGTGTAGAAACCGCCGGAGGGCCGCAGCTTAGGTGTCTGCTTGGTCATGATTCACAACGAGCAAATAAAGAGAGACTAAGAGAGAGAAGGAATCAATGTGACTCTGATTCTGTTTTTAACGCACCCTTGTCGACTTCCTCTCACCATTTTCTACTTCGAATGGAGTTCGTTATAGTGCTTGTAGTAGTAGAAATGCTTTTGTCCAGAAGCGCTTAAAGGTGCTGGAGTTAAAGACAGTTAAATATGTAAGGAATTATAACGTCATCATGAAGAGTTGGCGACTAAATGTAAACTATTTTATCAAGCGTTTAATAAAATAACGATGATGTTTTAGTTAATGGAATGCGCTCTCCTGTAAAGAAAATGTCGGTTTGAAGGATAAGCTGACCAAGCACTCATTGGCTACACTTACAGCTAATTCATAACTTTGTCCATAAATATTTGCTACATGAGAAGCAATATTTCAGATTAAGATGCTGTATCCTCTGATGTTCAGTGTGGGGGGGGGAAAGCTTTGTGTATTTTAAATGGATGATTTTATTAATTAATTAATTGATAACGTCATATGTGTTTAACATTTGCTTCAAATGGCTTCCCATGTTTTAAATTGTATTTACAGCCTAAAAGATATATTTTAGTGTGACATATTGTGGTTACATCAAACTGTTAGACAGTGGTGCTGGACTTGCTCGAACCGATATCACGCAAGAAAAATGTGCTTAAGCTCACGTTCAGAATTGTGTGTAAACTCCGAAAAAAAATCCTGAATAGAGCCTCTGTTCAAAACAATGATCAAAACAGTCCATCGTTTCGGGTGAAGATGATCGTGAAATCCTGCGTTTCACTTTTACACTGCATCCTCCTGTTCCTTAAAAACCAAAAAAATGTGTTTGAGGTTCTTGAAAGTCCTGGAATTTCACGCTCGTGTAAGAATGCTGATTAAATGGACGCCTGAGAGTTAACTTTAGAAGCAAAACCTTGACAGAAGGAAACTAATTTGGCGAAAAATGTATCAGACTATTCCATCTGCACCATGACAGCTGATGTGACATCAATAATTTATTATTAGGTAGGTAGTAGGTAGTTAGTAAGCCAAAAGTAAGTGTGCTCTCACTCTGTCTTAAGCAGTGTTCACACTACATTTACACCACAGTATTTACAAAAAAAAAAAAATCCAATTATGAGTGGGCTTTGTGTGCTTTTACAACTGGACTTAAGAAATAGCCAGTCAAAAAGACTACTGGTGGTGCTGTTGCGCTATTTACGGCAGATAATCCGATATGAATCTGATATACCAAAAATGAAACCTTATATTGGTGTCTTTTTGTCTTCCAAAGACAGGAGAGGTTTATCCCTGCTATCATCCCATAGTTCAGGTATAAAATAGAAAACCGGAGTGAAACAGAATGCTTAGTTACTCACGCTGACCCGTCAACAAGAAGTTATTGATGGGAAAAAGCAATACGCTTGTTGGTTAATAAATGGTGGTAACCTTTACAAGATCCTCTGCTATATCTGTCTGTCCTCTGTATTCAACACAACACGCTCCACAAGATTGTTCTGAATAGCGCAGCTTAATTAATACAACAATCGCAGGACACAGTTTAGTGAGTTTGTCTTGTTTCTCATGAAGGCTTTGACATGTGATGATGTGTAAGTTACCCTGAGAGCAGAAAGCCGCATGGCCTCTATTATAACAGCACTCTATCATTATGTCCCGAATACAGTGTTTACGCTGTTTAGATTCGCTTTATCCAACACTTTTTACACCAAACTGTGTTGCGGATGGAGGTATCATTGGGCCTTGAAGAAATTCGAAGAATCAAAAAATCCAGCTAGTTGGAAAAACGTTTCTATCATACGAGAGCTACTGAGTTTGTATAAATTCACGTATTACCCGACGTTCACACTAAAGCGTCATTCGAGTTGAAATTTGATCAGTTCTATGCAGTTTAGGTACGACATGCTAAAGTGACAAATCCAAAAGATTGGCTCGAATGACTCCTCTGACTAAAACGATGGCGCACGTGGTCCGATGTTTCTTTAGTTCCCCGTTCACGACTTTACCTGTAGCTAGTTCCCATTTACAGTTTGATGTGCAAAAACGGACAAAAAAAAAAAACTTCTAACCACTACATAAGGTTTCATCTTATCCTGTCATATACTCTTTAAATGAGTATAGAGACATTACAAAGTAAAAAAAAATAAAGCTTGGAAAGAAGTAGCAAGTAGCTATGTAGTTAGTACAGTACGTAGCTTTCTTTGCGAATCTGCTAACAAAGCTAGTATGAAGTCTAGCAGGTAACATTTAAATCAGACAAACTCACTAATGTGAACCTCGATGAATCAGCTGTCAGGTTTAAGTCACTTATTTAATTCAGTGACACACCAGATTAATGAACATTTTGTGAAACTCAGTCGTTTTAGATTAATGACTCGAAAGAAAGCGATCCAAAATAAATGAAGACAAACAAGACCAGTCATTGAAATGGGAGAAAAGTAATGGCATCCTGTAAAAGGAAGAAGAGTTAGCGTGTGTCCACGGTTGCCGACGTGCTGGCAGCCATTTAATGCATCGTATAGTGAATAATGATATCACTAATAGCTAATTAGTTCACCTGTTGGAGTACTGAAGTCATCTGAGTCCACACTTCCTTTGAGAATTGTGCACATACTACATTTACATGCACATCAAATTCTGTGCATTATGGTCTGTATTCGAGTTGCAGCCATATTTCTATTAGAATGTTTATATGCGTACAGGCACCGAAATATTCCTGTATACATGGTTGTTGTAAGTATGCCTGAGTTGCCGTTCCTAAATACCTACTAAGCATCTGTTAGCACCCACAATTCCTTGTGGACTGAGCATGCGCATGTATCAGTGCATATTCAGTGGATTTTCTGAATAAGGTGTTTACATGCAACAAATTTCCAATTAAAAGAAGCATATTTCAGGGTTGGGAATCGAAATTTGGGGAATCAGAATATTGGATTGCGGCATTTACATCACACAATACCAGTTAGAATATTGCTGAGCTATGATTAATATTGGAAGATTGATGTGCATGTAAACATAGCCATTGAGATTATACTCTGTTGTCGCACTTGTTGGTGTGCAGTTGTTAAAAAGCACTGAGTGAGAACGCTGCTACACTTTGATGTAAATTAGAAGCAAAATATTGCATAAGGACATTTGTTTTTTTAAAATCTGGTGGCTGTTTTGGTGGTTCAGTAACGTGAAGTACCAAATGATAATTTGCCATTTCTGTTTTAATTTGAGATGTTACTACATTACAAAAGTCAGGTACTACATACTCAAGTACAAAGTATAATAAGTATAATAATAAACTGTGTATAGTAGACCATTTGTGTCAGATTGCGTGAATGTCCTCGCTGGCCTGGTTAATTAGTACACCCGAGCCTAGTTAGTGTTGGAGCATTTAAGAAGTTCGAGATCGTGGTTGGCGATATGTATGTAGTCAGGAATGCTTTTGTGATGGTAATGCCAATTCATATCATGAACTGTTTTAACATCAAGCAAACATATATTGTCATATTTATTTATCGAGGTAGGTAATTCCTACCAAATTCAAAACTTTTTGCTCTCACCTTAACAGCACCTGTTTGTTTTTGTTTTTTTGTAAAACTGGAAGTTCTTAAGTCTCATCTGCAGACCACCTGATTCTAATAACGGAGGTCTGCGCTCAGACTGTCATTAGAAAAGAAGAAGAAAAGGTTAAAGAGATCGCTCAGCCTCAGTGAGAAGGGAGTGTGAGGAAGAAAGATGGAGCCAGGCTGTATTTTTTTTTCTTTTTTCTTTTTTCTTCTAAATGTGAAATCTACATCCCTCTCATTTCCTCTCTGTCTGAGAGGATGACAAATGGATAAATGAGATGACGGTGGGAGGAGGAGAAGCCAGGGGTCTGATTGTCACATGGGCTCTAAAAATACCTCCGTATTCTACCCAGCGAGGGTCCTTCTGCTTTTCTTCTCCTCCTCAAGGGTCCATTTCTCACTCCTGTTCAAATATCAGTCTCATCACAGTTCAAACAGTTCTGCTCACTCTGTCCTCCTTCAGAAAGATAGCAACGCGCAGGGTTGCACATTTTGTCCCGATATGGGGTGGACTGAAGTGACTGTAACCATGACAACACTCTTGCCAGGCCTAACTAGTTCTAACCTAGTTTGCTGTTTAGGTTAGATGTATTATTATCAGCAGTGCAGATGAAATAAAGGCTGGTGTGACTCCTTTGGTGACGAGGAGGTTGTTTGTCTTCGCTGCAGCTTTGGAGGCAGAAAATGACGAGAATTCGAGCTGATTGTCCTGTCGACCTGTTAAATTGGGACATCACATTGCGTACTGGTGAACCTCCCGAAATTACACAAGCTGTTGTATTATTTTATTGACAATTTACATTACAACGATGGAATATTGTTATATGTTATGTTATGTTATGTTCACCAGCACTTTGTTTTCCTGGCTTGAACCCTAACTTGTGACCTGATTGGTCGTAAGATAAAAAAAAATTACAAAAAAAAAAAAAAAAAAGGCCTTGATGTAGCTCAATGTTTCTTTGAAAAAAATCAAGAATTTTTGAACTTTGGAAGCTCTGCTGTGACCAAATAACACTAGAGGAAGTGATTTTTAATAGCAGCTGAGTTCCTGTAGGATTACGTGAAAAACGTGCTGGTGGTTGTTAAAAAAAAAAACGACGCAAAGTGACAATTATTTTAGTAATTGTAGACACTGGGACCAGAGACCAAAATTACGATTTTGCTTTCCACTGTCTATTTTCAATATTTGATTCATTTTCTTATATTCTCCACTTATAACTTTCATAAGATGTAAAAAATAAAAAAAAATATGTGCTATAAATACTTAAAGCCACACTAAGTTACATCTTATTCGTGCACGTCATTCATCTTAACTTCTCATACATGTTCAGACTGCTTGACCTTCATGAAATAACAATATTTTGCTCAGTTGATATCTGAAAGTCTGAGCAAAAAAAAACAAAAAAACCCTCTTTGCTGAAAAATGGATTTATGTAATATGCAACGCAGCAGATATTTTATCATCTGTTGCCTCATTTGCATACTTTAATAGATTTTTTTTTTTTAAGGAATTTGTAATCCAAAGAATCTCGCATTGTTAATGAGTTCAGAGCAGGTTATGTTTTATTCTGATGTGACTAAAGGAAAAAATTGTTTAAAAGGTTTCTGGCCCAAATCACTGGAAAACCTGGAAAATAGCCTTTTTGTTTGTTTGTTTGTTTGTTTGTTTGTTTGTTTTTTGAAAAGTGCATAAATTAAATAAAGCACTTTATATGTAAATTATGTCGTCATACGTTTGAAATGTATTAAATTATTAAATAGTTAATAAACGCACTCTGATTCAGACTAAATGTACCTGATGCTCTCTGTCCCGGTTTAGATACCTCTCTAAATAAATGATGAAATAATTTGTAATGCCTGGCAGATCTCAGTGTGGTCCATGCCGGCTGGAAAATCAGCCACTGTTCGGTGTAGTCTTTTTTTAAAAAAAAAAAAAAAAGTACAGCCTGAAAAGCTCTTCAAAGTGAAAGCATAGAAAGCAAAGAAAAACCTTCCTCTAAAATAGTCTCAAGAATAAATTCTCAGTGGCAAATCATCTTTCAATACAAAAAAAAAAAAAGAAAAACTCATACAGGTACTCATACAGGTGACAAATTCATACAGCTTTATAGATTCTACAAGTCTCTGGATCTGTATTAGAGGGATGAGCATCACTCTTCCAAAAGATATTCCCTCATTTGGTGTTTTGATGATGGTTAAGGAGAACGCTCGGCCCGAAATCTCACACCGGTGTTCGGTTCTGTTGAGATCTGGCGTCTGTGAAGACCATCACTGATCATGTTTTACAGCATTTTCACCCTCATAAAACCATTCAGTGAGCCCTCGTGTCCTGAATAGGGGCGGGGTCATGTTGGAAGAGACCACACCCATCAGAATAAAAAAATGTTTCATAATAGGATAAGCCTAAAAGAACTCTTTCGTAAGAAGCAGTCAGAAAAAGAGCATGAAAAAGAACCAAGTGGTTCGGTGAACGGTTAACGCAAACTAGTCAGTGTGCTTTTTTTTTTTTTTTTTTGACTGAGAACCTCGATCTGAGGTTTAAAGCTCACCAAAATGAACTTGGCTCGAAGTGATTGACATAAAAATTCCTTTCTCACCCTTTCCAATTCCTAGTGAACCGAATTTTTAACCTACTTTTGCTTGCAGCAGATGTTAAACATTACAATTAACATGTTTTTTAATCATCAGCACACCTACATTGACTCGGGTCTGTTAGTTCAGACTCATGTCTGCTGGTTTAGCAAGAAAAAACAACACGTTATGCAGGAAACCTTTGGGATGATGTATAAACAGAGGAAGATGAAGTTGCTTGTCTTCCTCGTAGTTTGTCTCTAGTGGATGACCGCTTATATACGGGAACTAATTGCATGTAGGAAATAAAGTTGTGAATGGGGAACTAAAGAAACATCGGACCGCACGGACCATCGTTTGGATTTGTCATACTGCTTACAATTGTGAAAATCTGAAATTTGCAGTGTGTAACCACCCCCACCCCCCACCCTCCCTGTGCAGGATCCTGCCGCGGATTTGGCTGGGCAGTTGCCCTCGGCGAGTCGAGCACGTCACCCTGAAGCTGAAGCACGAGCTGGGCGTCACGGCTGTGATGAACTTCCAGACCGAGTGGGACGTCACAAGCAACTCGCACGGCTGCCGGCGTGACCCCAACGAGCACATGACCCCGGAGACCATGATGTACCTGTACAGAGACTGTGGTCTGGCTTACGTCTGGATCCCGACGCCAGACATGAGCACAGAGGGTGTGTATATTATAAGAATTACATACATTCACAGTATCTATGCTTTTATAATATTTAATATACGGGTGGACAAATCAGATGCCCAGGGTGAGCAGATTTCATATCTGGGCTATTAGTTGTTTATATGTGGTGGATAAGTAGTCTCAACAAGCGGAAAAAGAAAACAAATCTAATTCTTACTGACATTTGGTCTGTAGCTTTTTTTTTTTTTAAACTTAATACACTTCACTCAATGCTGTAACCATAGATGCTGTTTCCAAATCCCGCCGCCTGCCACACTACACACGTTAGCCGAGGGACAATCATGTTGACGATATAATCATTTGTACTAATTAGCATGCATGAATGATGCTAGCCAGGCTCAAATAATATCTTTTACCTTCTACCGATTGGTCGTCGGCCAACGACTTGCTGACTTTTTGTTCGAGGACGCAAACGCAACGTGCTACAGTACACGAGGTTATACGAGGATAATAATCATATACTCGTCCTGTATTAATGCACTTAACTATCTTACCCTATGCTGCGGTATTATGTTGGCTACCACTTTTTAACCTGGTCATTCAGGAAAGCAAAACATGGCACTTTGTACCACGCTGGAGATTTGACTTGCCTGGTGGACTTGCTAATGAATCTCTAAATAACAAAACAGCTGAGGCACAACCTCCACCTGAGTTCACACCTGCTTCAGCGCTGCTCGACCCTGATTTTACTCCTCAGCTGTCAGTGGGGACGGCCGGCACCGTTTACGCTGCGGAACCGCTAACTAAATACTACACACGCGCAAAAAAATTAGTGCGATAGGAGGTTAGGAAATGTTGTTACATCAGGGCTGATAAGGGATAATCACACTCATAACACACTCAGCTGTAAACATGTCTCTTACGGCACTAATGCAAGGTTATCACTTCATAAAGTTAGATTATTTCCCTGTCCATCCAAAAAGCATTACAAATTACAGCGCTCTCTATTTACACCACAGAGAGCTGGATATTGCTTGGAGTTATTATATTAGATTCTATAGTGAATTTTTCATTATAGCATAATGTACCACTGCTAATAGAAAAGCATTAGCAGTGTAGTTTGAAAAAGAGGTGAGTTTGGGATGGCTGTGGGAAACGTGGAGGCATTTCCAATTTGCATATCCATGCCTGTTCATATATTTTCTTTCGTTCTTTGTGAGGTGTTGAGATGCTCTTAGGTCATTTCTAGTGAATTCTCAGGACTTAAAAACATATGAAACATTTTATTATTGAACATAACGGTTTGAAATTGCACCTTCTGGAGTGTTTTAGTAATCCAGTAACCAAAGACATGGTCATAATGACTTTTAAAGTCAAAAGTGTCAGTGATGAACTCGAAAAATATTCTCCATTTACCTTGACAGAAAGCGAGGCTACATCTTTGAGACCGAAAAGAGCACCGGCCCAAAAAAAAAAAAAAAAAAAGACTAATTTTAATTTGAGATGGTGGAAAGGGGTGGGGCTTCCAGTGGTGTCAGTTAATATTGGAGAGTTACCCGTGCAAATGTCAGACATTTCAGATTCATATGTTGATTGGCTCATCTGCCATTTATATTTGGGGGGAGAAAGAAGACACCTCCATCCATCCATCCATCCATTTTCTGTACCGCTTATCCTACACATGGTTGCGGGGAGCTTGGAGCCTATCCCAGGGAGCTCAGGGCACAAGGTGGAAGACACCTTGGACGGGATGCCAACCCATCGCAGGGCACAATCGCACACTACGGACAATTTAGAGATGCCAATCGGTCTACAGTGTATGTCTTTGGACTGGAGGAGGAAACCGGAGTACCTGGAGGAAACCCCCGAGGCACGGGGAGAACATGTAAGCTCTGTGCACACAGGGCGAACTCAGGAATCAAACCCCCAACCCTGGAGGTGTGAGGCAAACATGCTGACCACTAAGCCACCATGCGCCCCCCCACAGAGAGAAGACACCTATTTTGACAAATTTTGAGTGATAACTTGTAACAGTGTGCATCAATTTTAAAATGCAGAGCTCCTGTGCAAGAAGGTTGGCAGGTCTGCTTATCTGTTACTGTCAGCTTGTGTTAGGTACAGTATAACATGCGTAATTTCATTTCTGAGTCCGGTCTTCAATAAATAAATAAATGTGTCTTGCTGTATATGTCACCCCCTGCAGGACGTGTGCAGATGCTGCCCCAGGCCGTGTACCTGCTCTATGGGCTGTTAGAAAACGGTCACAGCGTGTACGTGCACTGTAACGCGGGCGTGGGTCGCTCCACAGCCGCCGTCTGCGGCCTGCTGATGTACGTGCTCGGCTGGAGCCTCAGGAAGGCGCAGTACTACGTTACAGCCAGGAGGGCGGCAGTATACATCGACGAGGAAGCTTTGGTACGAGCGCAGGAGGACTTCCTGCTGAAGTTTGGACGTTTACGTCCCTCGGTATGCTGTTCCGAGATGCAGACAGGAGGACAATGTTAGACATAAATACAGGAATGGATACTTATGTTAAGAAAATGATTGTTGCGTGTGAAGGATGAGTACCAGCATTTTAAGAGAGGTATATGAAATATAAAATATTTTTTTAATTAAATTTTTGTATTATTTTAATTGTATTTGCTTTTATTGATTTTTTCTTTTACACCCTTTTACTCCCAGTTTGTAGCATCATCCTTTTGTTGTTGTTCTCAGCTGCTTCAGTGATCTGTATCTCCTGTTTGGATACGAATCACCTTTCTTTTTTATTACAACATTTTCTTGGACAGATTCCTCACATCTTCGTCTTATCATCCTCCGTCTATCTTCTTCCTCACAAAATGGTCATTTTGCAAAAGGGCACCTTCGAGCCGTTGGCAGCTTGGCCGCTCGCACATGTGGCGGTTATCGTTATTCCGTGGACCGCTTTTCCAAATGTAATATTCTGCTTAATCATTTTGCGAATACTCAGCATGGTGTCTATATTTAGATCAGACCTTTCGCTCACACCATCGCCCAGGCCGCTTTCCAAGGCAGGGTATGAAGACAGCGTGACCTTTGAGTAAATGGGTGGAAATTCTGTCACTGTCCAGAAAGGCTTATTGAGGGGAAAAAAAATTGTGGAGGAGAAGCTGGTAAATTATTCCGAAGGTATCCGAGAGACGGATTTTAAATTCAGAGCACATCTTGTTCTCGCTCGCGTTCTGTCTCGGCAAAGGAAAAAGTCTTTTATGTTCTGTCCATTGTCCATCTTCTGAAGTTTCACGGCACCGTTTTAAAACCCCTCATTCATTTCATCTGTTTACTTCGTCCCTCCATGTCTGTTAGAGCTCGTGGTGTCTTTGTTTTATAGCACAGTTTGCTACTTTTACTGAAGATAAGGTTTCTGCAGAGCTCTCGTGCTATACTTCAAACCCCTCAGCGTTCAATAGGATAGAAGAAGTGAGCTCTTAAAACCATGTGTCAGGCCTTGAGGAGGGTGTGTGGATAGATGAGTGGAAGACAGAGCAAGGAAGTGAATGAGAAAAGAGAGCACGACCTCTCTCGACTCATGCTCTACAAATCCAGTAAGTGTGGTCATTAAAGAATGTCAATTTTATCCACCGACCGTGCGAGGACGCGTCTCGTCCTTGCTCCCCTCGATAATAATGGAAGGCTAGACTTGTGCCATATTCTTTCCATCTTTTAATAATGGATTTGTGGGATGTTTAAAGATCGGGATTTTTTTTTTTCTTTTTTTAGAACCAAACCCTGATTGATACTTTTCCCGACAGCTCCTTGGTGTTCATGATGCTGTTCGTTTAGGTAAACTATTTATATTCAGATCACATGACTCTTCATTTGCACACATTAATTAAATGATTACGTGACTTCTGCTGGCACCCGAACTAAAGTAGGGGTTTCACAGTAAAGGGGGTGAATACGTATGCAATTACGGTTTAAATGTCCAAACAGTTTAGAAACTATATTGATTTTTCACCCCTGTTTTAATATTATGGGCTGTTTTGTGTAGATTAATGACATATAATCTTAATTAAATCCATTTCAGTTCCAGGTTGTAACAATGTGGAAAAGTCCCGGGGAGGTTAATACTTATGGAAGGCCCTGTATATCCGTGGAAGTCAGATCTAGACTCTAAGCAATAAACAATGATGCTATGAAAGAACTATTATAATAATTACGAAGAATTATTACAATGCGTTTGGCAATGATAGCTAATGATGTTGGAATTTAAAAGAAGTGTATTAGATATTTTTAGGTTTGGTTGGGGGGGTTTTATTGACCTGATCTGGCAACACTGGACACTACAGAACAGTGAGCAAAACGGCAATAAAAATCTCTGGGAATTTATCTCACTCTAGGACCCCGAGGCTGTTTATAACCGCATTTGCAATCATTTTTTTGCGCACTTGTTTATGTGATTTGGAAGCAATGAAACACTCTCGTGTCTGTAATGGCCACTTCAGAAGCTGCTGTACAAACAATGTTCCTGCAGATTGGAGGCGTTTATAAAATGGCTTCGTATTAGCGAGATGCACAAGATAGTAAAACTGAACATAGTCGTTACTACCAGGCCATTTGTTTCTATGGTTTTATACAAATAATCTGTAGAGGTAAAGATTTTATAGAAATGAGATGTAAAGCTTTACATTTTAAACTGAAATATACAATGAGCGCCAAAGATCGCTTCAGTAAGCAAATCTAATTTTTTATTTTTATTCTTATACCAAGTGATTTAAAGGAATTAACTTTACATTTCGTGCCAGCTCACAATGTATTTAAGTCGCGTCTATTTATATAGCAGCTCTAAAGGACAAACAGTTGTCTGTCGAAGTGCTGCACGATAAAGAAATGACTAAAACTTCAAATGAAAGTGGAGTAAAAGGAGCGATTAAGAGAATAAAGAGCAGTAAAAGACAAAATCCCAGCTGAAAAGACAGAACAAAAGACCGATACTACAGAGCTTAAAGAAAATTATTATTTTTTTAAGTTTAAAAATGGATTTAAAAATAGCTATAGTGGGAAGTTGAAACCGAAAAAAACTTGGGTAGACTTGACAATTAATTTGAACGATTTTGAATTTTATGTATCCGTGTGTATAGATGTGTGTGCTCAAAGCTGTTGAGGAATAAATAAATAAATAAATAAAAAACGGCTTACATCAAAAGTAGTGCCGTGCTGGTCCAAACTGTTTCATACTGGTTTATACTGGTTAGTGCTGGACTGTTGTTGCGTTTGCCATCTGTTGTCATGGCCATGCTAAATGTTGGTAAAGTTGTTATTGCTTGTCATACGCATAATTTAGTAACTACAACGAAACTAATAACAAACAGTCTGGATCTGTCAAAGGACCCTTGGAGTTTAAGGTCTAAACATATGCTGATTATAAGCAATATTAGTAAGTATTGCTAAGCTCTGAGGATTTTAGCCATTGAAAGAGTCCAGTCTTTTCCCTGGAGGTAAACGAGTCAAGCTCAAGCGTACTATATTTTAGCTACTGCTCTTTATAAAGTGATTAAATGCTTTTCGAGGAATTCATTTGAGTGTGAAAGCTGGTTAAAATGTGAAAATTTCACTGCAGTGGTTTTGACCGCGCTGTTTTAAAAAGTAAATCCGAATCAGTCACACGTAACAGCCAAGTGTTATTACATCATTAAAAAGAAAAAAAGAAAAGAAGAAGAGCCAGTGATGCAGGAATATGAAAAATGCAGGCTAGGCAACATGAGGGACAGGGTGTGTAGGGATAGAGGCGTTCCTAATTTGCATATTCATAAAATCTGGATTTCTTAAAGAGGGTAAAAGTGTAAGCACATCCGTCCTTTTGACACTGACGGGTAATTCAATATAAGGGAAAAAATATGATCTCTGAATATCACAAATAAGCGTTCCCTATACACTAGAGATCATTTGACATTACATTAAGCCTGTAATTCTGCCTTTAATATCATGTTTTAAAGCACGACCCGTATCAAATCTAATTATAAACACTGTGACCAGAGGAGATGTTGTGAAAGAAAGAAAATGGGAAGATAAAGGCATCGTCCAAAGCTCTGATGGCTCTTCGGGGCTGAGGTTGAAAGACGTAATTCCTCAAGCACCACATATTAAAATCTCACATTATGTTGTTAGGAGATAATGAGCGAAAGCGGTTTTTGTGGATTACGTAGTGATGAAGTCGTAAGAGAAGATGGCGGTGACCTTGACCTGACCCCTTACGCTCACCTTTCTTGTTTTTTAAAAAAAAAAATTTTTATATGAGTCATGTGACCGTGTTGAGTCCTCTGGATATGTTTCTGCATGATGGATGTGATTTTATTCGAAAATAATCAGGTTTGTTGTTTTCCTGTAAGTTCAAGTTCAAGTTCAGTTTATTTGTATAGTACTTTTAACAATGGACATTGTCCCAAAGTAGCTTTGCAGAAATATATAAATTCAGGATGTAGATTTTAAATGTATGAATTTATCCCTAATGCGCAAGCCAGAGGCGATGGTGGCAAGGAAAAACTCCCTGAGATGATATAAGGAAGAAACCTTGAGAGGAACCAGACTCAAAATAGCACGTCCTGAAGAGTCCTCTTATACTACAGCAATTTTTCAATGATTAAAATGAATAAATTAATGAGATGAATCATATTTTTTTTTATCCATTTATACTTACACTTAAAGTTGTGGAACTTCCACGAAACAACCCTCACCGGCTGCTGTTTATTTCCTCTCTTGATGGTAATAAGACAAAAAAAAAAAAAAAACGCAGCTTGCCATTTTACTGAAAAACTACAAAGCGTGAAATTGTTCCGTCCAGCTTTATTTCCAACTGTGACAAAGTGCTAACACTGAAGACTCCTTCCATAAAATTGCTAAATGAACATCTTGTCACTGAAAATGCTTTTTTTTTTTTTTTTTTAAATCTGTTTATGTGGACGGTCCGCAATACGAGTCATTGTATAACTTGTTACTATAGAAATAATAACATAACACCCAATAATATAACTATTAACTGTGATTTGAATTACAGCCGGCGCTACTGTCAAGAGCTGCTGTTATAGAAAATTAATCAGTTCAATTCAGTTTTATTTGTATAGCGCTTTTAACAGTGGACATTGTCCCAAAGTAGCTTTGCTGAAATATATAAATTCAGGATGTAGATTTTAAATGTATGAATTTATCCCTAATGCGCAAGCCAGAGGCGACACCTTCTGACCAATCAGAATTGAGTATTCAACAGCACTGTAGTATAAACTGGTATAATCCACTATACATTAAGAAACACACATATAGTCTGGCTGAATATGTGATTTTCTCCCCCCGTTCCATGTGACAGCATCTATTTTTTGCCCCAGTTCCGTTTCATTTGTTCTGTTGTGGTGAAATTTCCCATAAATCTCAGACTGGGTCTATTAGCCCACGGGCCAGTGAGCCATTCATCAGAAAGACAAACTGCTGCTCCACTTGTGCTATTGCATCACACTGTCAGACTGTCTTCTGCTCTCAGACAAACACATACTTCCACCTGCTATTTTCAACATCAAACACAAATGATCTCTCTATTTTGTAGTCTCACTGCTTCTGTTTCATCCCCTCCCCGTCTGCTGCATGTGTTTCTTAGCAATGCATCAAACCCTTAAAGTTTCTCCAGGGGATCAGTCTATTTTTCAACCGCAGGCCAAATATTCACCACGCTCCGGAATGATGGAGACGTGCTCCATCTTCATCGTTCACTTCCCATAACCTGGCACAGGATTGAAAGAAGATTGGAAACCCAAGCAGGAGCCCATGGGGATGTTGGCAGGAACAATTTTTCAGATTGTCTTTCCAAGCTCTGCATTGTGCAGACGCACACACACCTGGGACGCTACATTTCACATTTTTGTGGCTTGCTCCAAACGAAACATGATGAATCACTGGGTATGCAATGGGTAATTATGAGCAATTCATATTCAAATGTGCAACAGGCAAGATGGAGATTTGCTCTGGGCCTGGTTCTGGATCGTGGTGCACAGAGTCTTGGTCTGGTGTTGCGTCCAACTGTTCAGAGTCTTGACATTCATTTCAGCATTTTGGTTGGGGTCTGATGCTCTCTTCCCAGTCTAACTGGTTCTCGGTGTCAGGGCCCAAAATCTTGTTCTGGATCTGGGTGTTGCTGCTTAGAGTCTTCCTCTGGTTCTGGGTCTCTTTGCTCAGGGGCTTGGTCTAGTTTTGGGTTTTAAGGTTCAAAGTCTTGCTCTGATTCTGTTTGTTGGTGTTCGGAAACTTGGTCTTGTTCTGGGTCCATTAGTAATTCGGCAGTTTGGATGGGGTCTGATTCTCTGTTCTCTAAGTCTTGGCTAGTTCTGGGCCTTGGTTCTCAGAGTGTCTTCCTTGGTTCTCAGAGTCTAGATCTGGTGCTGGTTTCATGCTTTTTTTCATGAGTCTTTTTCTGGATCTGACTTTTCAGCATTTGGTCTGGTTCTGGGTTTCAGAGTCTAAAGTGTTTATCTGAACCTCGGCCTTGGTTCTCAGAGTTCTGGTTTGGTTCTTATTGTTCAGCATTTTGCTTTGGGTCTGATGCTCACTTCTCGTTTCTCACGTCTCTTAACCAGTTCTGGGTTTCAGGTCCCAAGTTCATATTCTGGGTCTTGGTGCTTGGAGTCTTAGTCTGCTTCTGGGTCTAACTATTCTGCATTTTATTTGGTGTCTCTGTTATCTTGGTCTGGTTGTGGGATTCAGGGTCCAAAGGGTCCAAAGTCAATGTCTGGTTCTGGCTCTCACTGCTTGGATTCTTGGTCTGGTTCTGGGTCTTTCTGCTGAGCACTGTGGTTAGGGTCTGGGTCTCACTGCTCAGAGTCCTGGACTGGTTCTGGGCCTTCCTGTTCAGCGTTTTGGTTGGGGTCTGATTTTCCATTCCCAGAGCCTTGGTCCAGTTCTGGACTGAGTTCTCAGAGTCTTGGCCTGAATCTTGGCTTACTATCTCAATCAAGATTGCAGTCTTTTTTTCTTTTCTTTTTTCGGGAAGCTGTGTGTAATAATCTATTCCCACTAGTCTACACAGACATTTTGAGTTACTATTTGAATGTAAAGTATAGAAAAACTAATAATTATTGATAAACTATCTTTTAATTAAGGGGCTGCTCTGGGTCTCAGTGGGGGATTGCTGTTCAATAAAAACCTGATATATACACAATTAGAAAATGGAATCAGCCTGGGTGTGTGTGTGTGTGTACGCAGTTATCACTGGACTGTATAAATATTGGGAAATAGATTCTGTATTGTGGTATGCCAAGTGAATTCATGCTGTAATAAATGTAATACTGGCATATGGCAGGTCTTACAACAATCCAACAATCAATAAACAATTAACAAACGAACAACCAAATCCATCAGCATGTTTTTACTGACATCTGACTCACAAAATGAATTCATGAACATGTTTGTTTGCTTGCTTGCTTTTTTTTTTTTCTGTTTTCAAAAGTACACACTGGGTGTTTATTGTTGAACATAACTTTAGAAATGTTTTCTTGATTTCAGTCCTGTACCACAGATTTTCATTTGTTCCTAGTTTAGCTGTTAGCTCGATCAACATTGCTAACTTGTAATAAAAGTTGATATCCTTCCCAAGGATTCCTATTCGTTAGCTATTTTAGCCTTTGTAACAAGCATAGCTTAACTTCAGAATCAAAAATGATTATGGTTTAACTTGCTTGAGTTAATTATAACATTTAAGCAAAGCATTTTGTTTGGCAGTGGGTATTTAATAGTGAACAAATAACTTTCATCATTTACAGCCAAGATATGTTTGGTGTTTGACAATTTGCCTCTTCAGTTTTTATCTGGTACTAAAAGGCTACAAGTATAAAAAGTGTTTCTAAATGTTGCTGTAAAGCTATCTTTCATGTAAAGCTTACACTTTTTGCGATTTTATGTTCTTGCTACCGATGAATATCGAAGTCTTTTCACCTCTCTCTCTTTTCCCAGTTTGGTTGTAGATGCAGTTGGAATGTGAGCAGTTATCATTAAGCCTTAATGAAATTACACTGAGTCACACTGCCTCATGGTTATTTTCGGGCCCATTGTGGGGCCTTCACACGCACTAAGGGAGCCATAAAAGAAACACTGTTTAAATGAGTTTCCTTTTTTCTGCCTTATTTATGACCATAAATAATGGGGGAGACGCACACTGGGGCAGAAACCGCCATCAAATGCGGACTTTTACTTATTTTTACAACTTTTTATATTAGCGATACACCTCTCTCAGTTGAATTATTCCTTAAATTAAAGATAGAAAAAAAAAAAGTTTGTATGTATGTTGACAATATAACTCCAGAGTGTACTGAATGAAGTGTAACCTTTTAACAAATGAACCAGTGAAGTAAAACTGTATTAAGAAATTAGCTTTCTGGACACACACACACACACACATACACATACACACACGTTTGTCTTATTATCCTTTTAAGAACCTTCCACTAGCATAATTATTAATGCAGCTAATTAATGTTATACCTAAAACTAAATCTAACCCTAACCTTAATCTCAGCAACTAAAAGGAAACTTTTTGGCTCTCTTCGGGTTTTTATTTTTTATTTTATTTATTTATTTTTTTTTTTTAAATAAAATCTGCAGTTTGTGTGTTAAAAAAAGGAAAAAAAAGTGCACTTTCCTTGTGGGGACCAGCAAAAAGTCCCAACAAGGTCAAAATTGTCAGATATTCCTATCCTTGTGGGGACATTTGGTCCCCAACAAGATATAAAATCATGCCCAGTGGAGTGGAATGTGCTGAAAACATAACTGTGTATTAGTTTAACCTATTATACCTGCACAAATCCGTCAACGGCCACTGTCTGACAGTTTGAATTAACCACAATATGTCATTCTTATTTCTACTTTATAATTTATTCGAATGGGCCGCCCCGAAATTCAGCGTAAGTACCTGCATAACTCAACTGAATGTGAATAGCTTTCCCAGAATTGTCTTTTTCCCAATTTGGTCAATTTCCAATTTGGTAATCAGTTTAACACACACTGAGGAAAGCACTTTCTGACCTCTTTCACCTACATGAGCTCACAGATGCCTCCGATTGGCTAGTCTCGATCTGACTGACAGGGGATTGATTATAGCATCCCTCCCACCCAGAGAGCCACGACCGATGCTTTTCTGTTACACCACTCAGGAGCCACGGACATAAATATTGACACAACTTTTGAACTTGAATCGCCAACTCTGAATACCAACACAAGATTGCAAGTGCTCATAGTCAGGTTTCATCATTTAAATCTTCAAAATCCAGTGCCATCACACCTGTTCCTTGTGTTCTCTTGCTATAAAATGGCTAGAAGTTCTCCCTTACATCAGATTTGTCACTGAGAAATCATTGTGTGCAGGAAGAGTATATGAGGAGTGAACGAGGTCAGTCAGGAGAGCGAAAGGAAGCAATGATGGCAAGGTGACGACGAGGAGAAGAGCAGTGTGTGTTTGTGTGTGTGTGTGTGAATAAAGAAGAGGAGGAGGTTAGGAATATCGAAGCATGTTGGTTAAAAGCATTGACCTTCCCCCGGAGTACAGATGCTACACAGATTGGTGTGACATTTCCTTTTCATTCTTCACAAAAGAAAAACAACTTGTGTAACATCAAGGCATGACACACAATGACACACACATCTTTTCAATGAGAGAGTGTGACAGAGCATTAATACTTCATTAAAAAGACAGTTGGACTGAAGAGTAGCCTTTCAGCGCAGGAGCACTCGAGTTGTTCGCTCCAGATGAATTTCAGCCATGCTGGTTTTAAAGGTTGTGCTGCTTTTTCCTTTATTGGGAGAAATACAACACAGACATTATGGACACACGTTCTCTTTTAAACACTATTGTAACTGCCACGATCTGGACGCATACGCCCATTAGAGCGAAATATATTACAGCCGTTTCTCTACAGGCATGTTTCCACTGGATTTTATGTGTAGAATTTCATTGCGCTTTCAAATAATTGGCTAAAGAATGTCTGCACATTTTTGCTAGTTGATTCTAGAAGATAAATTGCTTGTTAAGTTAAGAATTAAACACTTGGCAAAATGCTGTTATACAAAAATAATCAAAGACAGGGTGGTGTGATGCGATCGATGTGAAGCAGAGCCGCTTTTCGGACCCGAAGGTCGAGTATTTTCCTGCAATATAGAAAATAACATGGATTTGATGGGGAAATTCTGCCCTGTCTTTTTAGCTGCACGTTTTAAAACTGTTTCTACTGTTTCTAATCATGGGTATAGCTAAGGGGTGGCCAGTGCCACCCTAGTATAAAGCGTAGCCACCCCAGTAAGACATTATTAGGGGGCCAAGCACTGTTATTTTATGTTTTCTAATATTTCTTATTCTTATTACAAAGGAAAGTTATGAAATTTGGCACACAGATAGAGGACAGTCTGAAATGTTACCTAAGCAAATTTGGAGTTGCTATCTCAAACCCTCTAGTGCCACCAACAGCTCAAAGTTGCACTCATGTTTATGCTATTAACTTTTGTACTGTAAGGGGTAGAAACAAAATAAATTTTCCTCCGATTCCTTGGCCCATGCCCAGTTGAATGCACCCTAAGAAATATTCTGTCATGAAAATTTTCCTGCCATTTTGAATTTTCTGAAAAACCTACTTTTTTGAGCTCCTCCTAAACCGTTTGTCCAATTTTCACGAAAATCGAATCAGATCATGCCGACAAAGTTATTAAATTCAGGTTGATTGGTCAAACTGTTCTCGAATAACACGCAAAAGAATCTGATGACGAGAATGTGAAAATGGATGTGAGGCTCTTACGTAATACGCTGCTTTCTATAATGACGTGAAAACATTTTTCTGTAACATTTAATTTTGTGCTAGAAAACTAATGTTTGGGAATCTAAAATGTTTTTGTACTGACTTGATAATGTAGAAGTCATAAAATATAAAATCTATAACAAAGTTTGTACTAAAAAAAATAGGGTGCCTAAAATTTTTGCACAGTACTATATATTTTTTATTTATTTATTTATGTATGTATTTGTGTATGTATGTAGGTAGGTAGGTAACAAGATGAGCAGAGCTGAAGCTGGGATTGAATATGGAGGAGAAAATAAAATGAAGGATGTTACAAAAATGTTTTTGTTTTTTTGCAGGTGTAATTTTAAAACACAAAGGTGTAATTATACCAGCGTGGCTTTGTGGTAACAACCTTGCTTCTGGACTCAGAAGTTGTTGGTTCAGGTCCTGCTTGGCTTGAGCTAATTTGTGAACTTGCTGTTTTTTTTCCCTTCATAGTTTCTTATCCTGAGATGAACAATATGAATGATAGAAATTATTTAATCAGGACTGAGTGCTTTTGTAACATTTCCTTATTTTGTTTAGACTGATTCTGGGGAGAAGAAGACTCGATTAGACAAGATGGCAAGCTTACCCACGATGACCTCAGACATCAGAGACCTGGCCTGCAGCAGTCTGGACACCATCAGGACTGACTGACAGCAAGATCAACACCAAAGTCAGATAAGGATTTCATTCTTTCAAGTTTATATATATGGATAGTTTTGACATGTTCTCTTTTAAGCTCAAAGAGATCTCTTGGTTGTTACTTTGAAGGAAACAAGTCGAGCAGAGCTGAAGTTTTGCAAAAGCTGGGATTGAATATACATGAGGCTCAAGGAGAGAATAAAATAAAGGATGTCATTTTAAAGCACAAAGGCACTATGACACCAGCACGTATTTGGTGGCTTTGTGGTAAAAGCTTTGCCTTTGGCCTTGGAAGTTGCAGGTTCAAATCCAGCCTGTTTCTGTAGCTTGTTTGTTTGGTGGAGGTAAAGTGGGTAATTTTTGTGTTGAAGTCTGTGCAGTTTACTTAGATTTAGTTCAGGGTTACGTATATGAAGGTGAAAAAGACTATAAAGCAGCTTATTTCTGTGCGATCCTGTGGCTCATCTGGATGAGCATTGCCTCTGACTTGAGAGGTTGCTGGTTCAAACCCCAGCCAGGATTCCAAAGTGTGAGTGTTGACAATGCTGGACTCCAAAGTGTGAACGTTGACCGTGCAGGACTCTGTCCTGCCGAAGGTGCTTGGTTGAGTAAGAGTGGAAAGGGGTTATGAAGTGTAAAGGGAAAAAGTATCGACTTAAGTTTTTTAACATACAGCGTTCTCTATATTATGCAAAACTAAGTCGATACGCTCTCTTCAGGCTTCATAACCCCTTACTTCCCCACTAACAGGCCTGGGGGGGCAGCTGCCCGGATATTACCCCCCTCTTGGTCACGCCCTCCAGCCATCCTGTACCTTCCGCATCACTCACCCTGCTTCCAAATCCACAACCGTCTACACTCACATCCTAGAGTCCTGGCTGGGGTTTGAACCAGCAACCTCTCAACCCAGAGGTGAAGCTCATCCACATGAGCCACAGGATCTCACACAAGCCTGTGGTTTTTATAGACCTTTTCACCTTCATATACGTAACCCTGATCTAAAGCAAAGAACACAGACTTGAACCAGGGATGTCACGTGACAAAAACCTACCATATTTCACCACCCACCTTACATAACACAGGGAGAAGCAGGATTTGAACCAGCAACCGCACAGTCCACAGGCAAAGCTTTTACCACAGTGCCACCAAATCCCACAGCAAACAGACAGGTGTCATAGCGCCTTTGAGTTTTAAAATGACATCTGAAACAAACGCCAATATTTTTGTCTCTTGCTTCAACCACTGATTTTATAAGAACAGAAATGTAGCAACACCAAGAACGGTCACCTGTAATATTTTCTCCTTTTTTGAAAAATTCCTGCTCTGGAAGATGAAAGTCCCGTATCTCACAAGTCTGAGTTTAGTGATTGACATGAATGTAGGTTGTGTTTAACAAGCAGAGAGAATGTCCAGGTAAAGCTGGGGTTATACTCTATAGGGACGTCGGTGTATAGGAGAGGACGTCAGAGATCTCAGCGGTAAAGATGGAGAGAAACGTGTTCTACTTGCTCGTCGTGGTTCTGCTGATGCCGCTGCTGACAGTCTGCAGGAAACGGAACCTCACGGAAATTCTCAGGACGCATGCAGTGAGCTGAAGCAGCTCCAAAAGCCCGTGTATCAGCAGGCAGCCGCTTGATCCGAGATCAAGGAAAAGTTGGTGTACAGTTAACTGTTGCTAGTTAGTTATTTTTTACTAGTTAACTTTCACTCACTTATTTTGCTTTCACGGAGAGATGGAGAATACTACGGTGGCCGAGAAGTGCAAAACAAAATAACAAAACAAGTCAGACAAAACAGAAACGGTAGGTATAGTTTGCGAATGGAGTACTTACCGCTGATTGGAGGAGACACCTGTCAATCAACGAGAAGTAAGAAATCGTGTAGCCAACTTTGTTTCTTGTACATGTGCACTGAAAAAATTGGAACATGTGGTCGGTTAGATTTAAGAAAAACATATTATGTACGGTTTGCATAAAAATAATACGTTTCTCATCAAGACGTGATTTAACTGCTTACGCCAAACTTAATTTAAGTTAATTAGAAGATTGAATTATGTAAAGTGAGCGTGATCAATTCACAGTGTATTAATATAAACCAGTTACATTATGAAATCTTGGGGGAATGTTGGCAGTTACAGGTACTCTAACTATAGTATTTAAATCAACACCTCCAGACTTCATTTGTGATAGGATAGCACGGTGGTAATGTGGTTGTTGCAGAATACCAGCAACCTGGGTTTGATCCTCAGCAAAGGTATATGATCAAATCTTGTTGGATGCATGAAAACAACTGATTTTTTTCAGAGTAGAACAACCCTTACCATTTTTAACACCTACAATCATCAATTAAAATGAGTAGGAATGATCAACTAATTCCTAGCCCCACTGACCACAGTGAGAAAAACAGGTCGTCAAACACTGGTCAAACTTTTTTTTTTCTTTTTTAGAGGTGTAACATTTGATCTTTTTCAGCTTGTTATTTGCTAGTGATATTGATTCTGTAACCTTAACATAATTGTACCCTTCATGTTATGTTAGTTCTGAGATTTTTTTTTTTTTTTTTTTGTAACTCGCTAGATGATGAACAAATGTCGCTTATTTGTGTGACCCAGAAGGGGTCCTACTTAGGCCGTACACAGATGGAGGAGCCACATTATATCATTTCTACAGATGGGGATTTGTGTTTTGGCCGCCAGATTGCCACCCCAGTACAATCAGTGGGTCTAATCTGTCCAACCAAATCGTAAAAGGTCTGGATAAGACCCTGGTTCTAGAAGGAAATAATGAAATACAAGTGCAATAGAGTCTGTTTTGGACATGTGGATAAAATGCGACATCATTTTGTCACAGTAAACAGTGCTTCAGTGGCGGTTCTATGATGGCGGCATAAATTGCAGAGCTTTGTTAACTCTAAAGATTCTCTCACAACCTTGAAGAAATGCCTGAATAATCAGGTCGTCTGAGAGCAGTTCAACATTGATTCAGAAACACCCTCAGGTATTTCCTTTTGGTTGTGTGTGTGTGTGTGTGTGTGTGTGTGTGTGTGTGTGTGTGTGTGTATCAGCTTCTCTTTTATAATGCTGTTACCTTATGAGGTGATCAATATCCTGTGTTTCTCTGAGATACTTTATTATTCTTATTATTGTGCATTACTAATATTGTGCATTATTATTCTATCCTGTTTGTTATAAATTGCAATCTGATTGTTAGTGTCATGAGTGTTTTTTTTAATCATGAGCCAATTCGGCACAATGTAAATGCCAATAACACACACCAATATGTAAGGGGAAATTATTCAGTGACGGTGTGTGGTGGTGTGATGTGGCCTGGTCCGAAGTGGAGTTACTTCTCCACGCCTAAGTTGATTATTTTCCAATAACAGTGTTTTATTCCTGGCATACCCAAGCAATGTTTACTCCTTAAAGAATGATGCATCATACATTTTTATAAGTTTATAGTTACATTTAAAGGCTAACCTAGCTAACCTTGGGAAAAAATATTCTCGATTGTCTCCCCTATCTTTCTCCTACCAGTTAATAACAGTTAGCAACACTGATCGAGCTAAACTAAACTAATAACTAATACGACTGGACTGGAATCATTAATACACTTAGAGATTTGTCCAACATTATATGAAACAACCAAGCAATAAATGTTTTATTAAATGTGAAACGAGTTTAAATTTAAAGGTTTAATTATTTCTGCGAGGCAGATCTCTGACTCAGATATCATTTGTTAAGTATTTATTGATTGTTGTGTTGAAAACGTGCCAAATGCCAGCAGTACATTTATTTATGGATTGCAACATTCATTAACTTGCCATGGCACAATGCAGAATCTATCTACCAATACTTATATAGTCCAGTGATAATTGCATAGACAAACACACACACACACACACACACACACACACACACAGCAAGCCAGACCCCGATGACCAAATCCAGACCAAGACTCTGAGCAATGAGGCAATAAACCACTCTATGCAGTTTGTAATTGATCTATTTAGGATATAACCTTACACACTCCCTCCCTATCGTTTCTCTTTTCTGAAGTCTCAACATGATTCTACCACCACCATGCTTCACTGTAGGAATGGTTCTCTCAGGGTGATGAGCAGTGTCAGGTTTCCACCAAATGTATCTCTTTGTACCAAGGCCAAAATGTTCCACTTTTGGTCTAATCAGATTCATTTTTTCCACATATTTGCTGAGTCTCCGGCCTTTGCCTTTTGGATTCGGCTCACTGCATATGTCTTGCAGCTCAGCTTTGTGGTTGTCCTGTGAAAAGCTTCTCCCATCTGAGCTGTGGATCTCTCTAGCTCCGTCAGCGTTACTCTTGGTTGCATCTCTAACTAACGGCCTCTTTACACAGTCATGGCCTCCTTACACGATCTCTGATTTTGGTGGGCGGCCTCCTCTAGGCAGACTTGCTGTTGTGCCTTATTCCTTCAATTTATTAATAAAACCGATAAACACTTTTCCAGAACTTTGTCCCGGACTGGTTTTGATAGCTCCTTTGTATTCTAGGAACAGGTATCTTTATATTGAGATCACATGACACTTTTAATGGTCACCATTCATCTTTACACTTGTGTAATCACAACTTGAATACTTGTGCAAGGTGTTTTATATGCTACGTATGCTCGTAAATATTCATATGATGCATAAGCTCTTAACTGCTTTATAATCACTGGAGAAGCATCCAGTCTTCATAGTTTACTCCACAGTTTAGCATTGGTTAATGTAGATCTTGTACTTCCAACAACATTAGCAATTTCTTTTACTGCTGCTTTTAGGGCTGAAAGTCAGTATGAGACTTATAATTGACTTCCTGCCATTTAAACTTTTCATTTAAGTTAATTACAATTACAGTTACAATCATATCACTATTTCAAGGATTCAGAAACTTCTTAGCAGATACATACCTTCTGTGCTGCTAACACATGCCGCTTGTGCTAGCAGATCGTTGGGAAATGTTCTTTTAATTATTGTTATGCACATTTTTAATCAATAAGAGAGCAGCAGAGATGGCAGCATGGTGTAATCCCTCTGAAGTGAATGCAGTTCATGCAGTTAATTGTCGTGTGGAAAGACCAATGGAGGGGTTGGAGCTTTGTTTGGGGACGATGCTGACTTTGCACTGTATAAAGCCAATCAGCGAAATAACATGAAAACGCAGATGGACAAGAATAATATGTCTATTGCAACTGAACTCCAAAAAAACCCCCCACCTGAATCTTTCCTGTCTGTTTCTGTTTAATCAAAATAAGAGCTTTACTTTACTTGACTGTAGAATTAATCAAGCGGAGACTTTCTATAGACTGTATTAGAAGCCTCAGCTTGGAGCTCAAAGTCACGGCTTTGCTCATGCAGATTTATGACCAAATAAATCCGAGTCCCCAAATACACCATGAAGACTGCATCAGCAAAGACTTATTGCCATTTTTATACCAAATGGACACGCCTGTTCCACTCTGAAGCTCGACAGCAGCCTAATACAGTTTCTATATTGGATTATTTGTCATTGCTTATTAGCTAACATTTGGACAAACTGGCTTATTAGGAGGACAGATATATTGTATAAGGGCTTTAATAACTAAATCCTTCTTGGTAGTCGTTTAAATGGACACTGAAGTCAATTTATGACGAGTATTGAGGATGGGAGTACGTTATTGTAGCTACACAATCAGCAGGTCCAGTATATTATTACATTTTCATATCACAGCTTTGCTAAATCTATCTATTCGTCTGTCTATCTATCTATGTTTTTTCATCGTGTTTTGTTTTTGCCTTTCATTTACTATGCAGCTTATGTACCGAGGATGATTCTAGGGTTGAACCCTTGGGCTCAACATCAATAAATGGAGAGAATTCCATGCCAGGGGGAAAAAATGAATAACACCAGTGGAAAAAAAATTAAGCCCAACATGAAATTAGTAGTTATTCTGGAAAGCTCAACGATTAATGGTTCAGCAATCAGTAAAGAAACAATGAGCTGAAAAGTTACAGGGGTTATATGGAAAATATCCATACCGTCCCTTCTCGCCTTTTTGTGATTACAGGCCCTGAGTACCACTTTGGGCACTGATTGAACAGTGATTGCATTTCAGTCTGACATTGCTGCAAGGCACTGATGAAACTGTAAAGGCAATGCAATCACATTCACTTCTGACACAAATTCAGCGTACGATTCTTATAAAAAATAGAAATCCCACGCTGGTTGTTTTACATCAAAGAGATCAAGCGATGTAAGAGCAATCGAGTTAATGTTTTGCTTTTCAGCGCGACACGTTTTCTCAGGTCACTACTGAAAAGTAATCCAGTTCAGTTTTTCCATCTGCATGGTTGCTAATGAGGATATCTGACTACTGTTACTTAATTGTTTACAGTATTTTACTGAGAATTGTTTATTTTACTGTAAATTATTTACACAGTGAAGATAAATGAGTGAAAAATTCACCCAAACACGTACGGAATGTGTTTGTGTTGTAAAGAAGTGAGTCGTTTAATGCGACTCACTCCTGTAGGATGGTCTTGTCCCTATTATATATGTATTTTCCTATATTTTTGGTATTTATATTGTACATAGTGCAAATTTAACACTGTGTGCGTAGGTCCTGTAATGCTACCATCATGTGTTTGTAATAAATCATCATCCATTTCCACCTTATGCAATTTTATTCTGTCCAAGCACACAGAAACAGTGGACTATGAAAAATTAATATGGAATTGAGTTCATATCTTTCGCAAGGTTGCTTGGTTTTTATCAGTCGCACTTGATCAGCTTTCCAGTATGCGTTTCGATTGCTCAATTAAACCATGTCAAATTCCCAACGGCTGCAATATCCCTGTAAAAACATCCTGAATTCTTTACTTTTTGGTAACTTCAGAAAATGTTTCTGTGATCCCGCTCTTTCTCAAGGCGTTTTGAATGTGTCCAGAAAATGCTGACTCCAAACATGGATGTTATTAAATTTATTCATTGCTCTGGCAACATGACATATCTCCAATAGGATGAAATATCACTCCTTCGGGGTTAGCTTTCTTATCATCTGAACACCCAGCAACTGAGCACAACACCACAGTGATAAAGATTGATGGTCTGCACCAAAATGGATCTGTTCCCGCAAGCCGAGAAATAATGTAGCAAAAGGTAAGTAGCTAGTTTCATGCCATGCTCATATTCATACATATTATAGCATTACGTGGATATATGACGTCATGCGTGTCGTGGTCTGGGAAAATCCGTCAGCCTATAACACGTGTTGACGTCTATTTTAAGCAAACGGTGCAGAAACGTTATTATTTAGTCTGCTTTCTATCTTTGCTTTGGCTGCCTGCCGGCAAACATCACATCAAGTAAAGCCAAACACACACTTAGGAGCAAAACATGAGCACCACGACCTGCCCGTGTCTGATTTATTTCTCAGTGGCGTAACCAGGAATTTAATTTTAGTGGGGGTGAGGGAGTGTGTTGAATAAAAATTGCATAATCTGTAGAATTAAATTGCTAAGTGTGACATTTTGGTTGGTGTTACGACACCGAATGAGAGCTGGGTACAGTTGAGGTGAATAAATCCGTCACTTTATTCAGAACACATGCAAAGAAGGAAAACAGGACAACAGCAGTGTTTAGGGCAAATCCAAACAACCCCGCAGGGTGCAATAACCTAGGCAGTCAGTTTTTTCAAACAACTTAGGCTAGTTGCAAGGAACACACAGTATGAGATGTGTACCAAAATATCACAAAATACAGACTTTCAAGGGCTTTCATCGTAATCCAGATAAATACTTAGCTTGGGTCAACAGTCGGAAAATCAGTCCAGAGAAGCGTGCTCGGTAAAGTTGGCTCAAAAAGAAACAAACTAATACTTTACGTCGTGCCTGAAAAACAAAAGTCCTTAAATAGAGTGAAGTGCCATAGAAAACAGGTGAGTGTAATTAAAATGAAGGTGACTGTGAGCGTGGAAATGTGTGGGTGTTCTGGGTGTTGTAGTCCCTGGCGGCCATCTCTGTAGGCCGCCGAGCTTGCTGGGATGTGTAGTGCGGGGTGTGTGCGTGCGAGTCGGTGGCGGCCATGTTCGTGGGCCGCTGAGAGTTCTGGGAAACAGTTGGATGCCACAAAGTACTAGAAGCATGATCTACTGTCAACAGAGCTTGCTATATTACTCTTTTAACGTTAACAGTAGTAGCAAAGAAAATACCTTTATGACGGTTCCACTGAAACGATTAAAATAAGATTTTAAAATTAAGTTTTACCTCATAAAACCAAATTGCCTGATTCTGATTGGTTAATCCTGTTTCTTACCATAGCTGGTAACCAATAAAATATGAATAAACAAACTAAGAGAAGCATTCATTTGGCATTTAGGGCAGTTAAATATGAACCTGACTATACTGACCTAATAATATAGCAAGAATAAACTGTGCTGTATGTGTGTTATATTAACCAACTATGAATAAGCATTTGGAATTGTCATAAAATATTTCAAACCCAAACTCAGCTAATTATGTAGATCTGATAAAAAAATAAATAAATTAATAGTTTAAGCCATTGTTTCAGAACAAGTGTATTATGTAGCTGCAGTTTGGAAACCTGCTTTCTGGACAAGAATGTTTGCTTGTATTCGGATTGGCCTCTTGTCCGTAATTTTATAGACACGCCCCCAAACTCCCCTTTACATCCTCATAAATCATTTCCATGAAAATTTGTGCATATAGACTTGTAACTTGAATTTCAAGCACTTGAATGTCATGACAGTCCTTGCTAATGCTAACTATAGCTAGCACGCTAACTCTGGTTGAACCAACATAAGTTTTGGGGGCGGAGCTTTGTGTACCTGGGTGGAAATGGGGGGCAAAAAACATTCAAATCTTATTAAACTCCACCCATTTAACTATTAGAGACCTATTTTTTCCCACAAATTTTACCTAATGCGTTTTTAAGGCACAATAATTGTTTATGATTCGTATGTTTGGGTGGATTTTAAGCAGAAGTGGAACCATGATGCATGATAATTTACAAACTAATTTTCCTCAAATTACCTTCATCATGTAGTATATCTATAACAGAAAGTAAAAAACCTGGAAATTCAGCGTTCATACATACTGACACTGATATTTTTTTTTGTCTGAGATTCACTGGACCCGACTGCAACACTTTAATTAATGTCTTCATTTCCTAACAACGTTTTGTCATTTATATCCACTATTGAACATGAAGCCTTGTCCCCGGTGTAGTTCTTCCAGGTACAATTTAAATAAATTAACTTAAATTAAATGAATGAAAAAACAAAAACAATAGTCAGTCCAAGCTTATTCAAGATGCGCGAGTGACACCAGGTGATGCGCTGTGAAAAGCAGATTGTGTTATTTGTTTCATGGAAGGATGATGGATATACAAATCGGTGAGGTCGGAGTTTCCCTGTGCGTCTTCACACAAAGTCTTCACGCCCACAGAGAGCCGAATCGATAAATCACTTGTGACAAAAGGTAATTAACGGCGCTCCTACAGAGAGATGAATCTGTCCATCTGAAAAAGCTCAGAGACAAAATTAGTCTCTCACTGCGCGGCTCTGATATGCCGAGCTAACACTGTGTTATCTAATATTATTGTAGAAATCATTTGCTGTAGTGTAGTGTAGTATTTATCCTGTTAGTGTTGCTGTAGTTCATACCACAGCGCTGTTGAATCGGTTCTGAGTGGTCGGAAGATGTTCATTCGTTTTCTCTATCAGCCGGTCAGTCAGTAGTTTTGACTATGAGGCAAATCGCAGGTTTATATTAATGCGCTCACTTTAATATGTTATCATTTCTATAGTAACTCACTCACAGGGACTTATAGGGAGAATGCTCCACATAAAATTATTTTTTAAAATGTTTAAGTAAAAGTTTTCTGAGAGGAGCTGTTTAACATTTGGAAGGAGACTCGAGTGTCAGCACTTTGTAACACTCAGCACTTTGTAACACTCAGCACTTTGTAACACTCAGCACTTTGTAACACTCAGCACTTTGTAACACTCAGCAATTTGTAACACTCAGCAATTTGTAACACTCGGTTTTATGTTTACGCTTTTTGTTGTTGTTGTTGTTGTTGTTGTTGTTGTTGTCGTTCTTATTAACTTCAAAAGAGATAGAAAAGAGACTGGTGCTGTTATGCTGCAAGTAATAACTGGAACTGACTTGTTTTGCTGGCGTCCCACAATCTTAAACGTAGCTATAAACTGATAAAAAAGTACAATATGTCCTTTAATAAATAAAACACTTGTCAGCATTGGCAAATTGCTGTGATGAAAAAGGAATACGTTTGAAAGTGTCCATGAGCTAAAAATTCTGTCTCCAAATAATAAAAACAGATTGTGTTGACGTCCGTCCAAGCTACACTTTTCATGTGCTGTCTGGGTCAGTACTTTTTCCATCTCGGACGTCTCTCAGGTGTTGATTCTGCTACAGTGTGGCCATTTCTGCTCTCCCTCACCGCTGTATTGAAGCGTGAACACACCTCATGTATTGGCAGCAAACTGTGCTAACAGTAGTAAATGAGAACAGTACAGTAACCATCCCGCGCATGTTATAACATATATCTTGCTTTATACAATGCATATTTACTGTATTATACATACACTGTAAGTGGCAGTATGTGTCTCTGCTTGCTCCTTGTTCTGTCCTCTGCTCCCTTTCTCCTAATCTTGCTCTGCTTCTTAACCTTTTCTTAATTTGCTGTAAAGTGCACAATGGCTGATTCGATCGCTTTTGCTGTGTCTTCCTCATCTTCCCGTCTCACCTCCGGGCCAAACACGGCCGATTGCTGGGAAGACAGTTTTTGTTTTGCGGCTTCGCATGAGCAGCTTGGTATGGAAAAAGACTTGGCAGGAAAACAGTATTAATCAAATCTTTTTATTTTTTTTTTAATGAATGAATGAATAAATAAATAAATAAACAAACTGCCATATGAACAAACAAACAAATAAATAAATAAATAAATGAATAAACAGCCATATGAGCCTAAATAAATAAATATAGATGTATTATTTTAGTTGCATATGCAGGACACACAATTGAATGTTAAAGGTGATATTTCAGTGGGGCTCTGTGTCTTTATAAATGATGAGTTTTTTTTTCTTTTTTTTCATTTTAATACGTTTAAAAGGTGAGCGCAGCTTTCTCAGCACATTCGAGGAGCTCCATGAACCTGACAAGAAAATTATGAAGAACAAACATGATGCAAACCAAATCGATAAATAATTGGACTCCACAATCTGCACACGATGACCGCTGGCGCCTACCGACGGCTGCCATGGCAACCACAAGCAAGTGTATTATTCATTTCTAACAATATTGTCAAGACTCTCTAAATATAGCGCCTTCTAATTTCGTATAATGTTCGCATCTAGTACTTCCCATTCCAGGGTGTGAAAGCACGCAGTAATCACGATCACTTTTTCCTTGGATATGAAACTCGAACGTGTTTGAAAAAAAAATAATAAATCTGCCAAACTTTTGTGCACAGAGAACTTTTTTTCCCCTTTCTCTACAGAATGTGATTTCAGTGCTGAGCGTAAACCAGTCGGTGCTTCCTCCATACGAGGCTGAGAATATCACAGTAGGCGGTGTGTGTGTGGAGGAGTGTGTAAGAAAATCCATTTATCTTCCCCAGAGCACAGATGCCAATGCGCCGGCTCCCTGTGCTCAGACTAGTATTAAAATCAGACTGAATAGGAGTTAATAATAACAATGATGGTTTTGCAGGTTTGAGAATTTGAAAATGAAAAAAAAGGGAACTGAAGAAGAGGAAGAAATGCACTTTATATAGAAAGAGATGAAATTCCACTTTTTTTTATCAGTTATGATGTTAATAATGGCAGGTTATGCAAGAGGAATTCAGTTCAGACATTCACTGCAGGCGCACACACACGCACACACACACACGTTTTTCTATCTATGTGAGGACATAACGATTACTGTAGCTAATTAACCATATGTTATATCTAAACCAAACCTCTAACCTCAACCTCAGTAACCAAAAGGAAACATTTCTGTAGATTTTCGAATCAAAGCTGCCCTTTTGATTGATTCTGAGGACCGGGTGATTACGAGGACATTTGACACAAACCTGAGGACATTGACTTTGTTGATGTCCTCACGCAGGGCTGAATACATGTACAAACACATAAATTTGTCTTATTATCCTTGTGAGGACCATCCATTAATATAATTATTAATGCTCATTACACTTAAATCTAACCCTTAGCATAACCACAGTAACCAAAAAGGAAATATTTTGGCTCTTTTAGCTTTGTTGTTGTTTTTTTTGTTTTTAGTAAAAGCTGCTGTTTTTGTTTTATTTTATTTTACTTTATTTTAATTCATTATGGGGACCAGGCATATGTCCCACACAGGGTCTACACTGTCAGATATTCCTGTCCTTGTGGGGGCATTCAAGGACACACACACACACACACACACACACACACACACACACACACAATATACACTATTGTGTGTGAAAACTTTAGACCTACCAGATTATTTTTTTTCCTTGTCTTGATAAAGGCTTATGGTTGAAATTTGCTTCTAATTGAAATACACAGTAAAATTAGGTCAGGGTAAATATAATGGAGCACAAATATGCATCTAGATCTAAGTGTATTCTGTTCATATTACTTTACAGGCTATAATTCTTTGTTAAAAATGCAGGGGATGAAGCAAGAAAAAAACAAAGCAAGGAAATCCATTAAAAAGGCAGAAGATTAACACAGAAAAACAAATGACCCAACGATGCAAGATTCATCACAAAGTTTCACCTCTGTCATTCTTTTTTTTTTTTTTTTTTACTAGAAATTATTGAGTGAAAGTGTGGGAAAAACATATCTGTGCTGTTAGAGAGAGAGAAAGAAGCAAAAAAAATCCATTTAATGCTTATTTATCTGCTTTGAACAAGGTCACCTAGACTGGATAGCCCTGAGCTGTGGATTAGTTTTGGGTGGGTGTGAGACACACACACATACACACACGAGAGAGAGAGTGAGAGAGAGAGAGAGAGAGAGAGAGAGAGAGAGAGAGAGAGATTAATAGCAACTGGATTTTAGATTGAAAAGGTGTTCCACTTAGCCGCTCTTTGCTAAACCCCTTAATTACGGCTCGCGAATAGCCGCAGGAGGGGAAAAAACAACTTTCCTAAGCAGAAAAGGGAAACAAACAGCCCAATATTGCACCATCCACCACAACTGACACCAATTTGAGCCAGGGCGGAGGAGGAAGTTTGAAACTGCTGACACGTTCCTTTAGCACCCTTGAGCACTGGGTCTAGACAAACATATCTGGAGAAACGCCCTTTGTTTTTATAAAAGTTATTGAAACGCTTCAGTAATTGGATGAAAGAGAGTGGCCACTCGCAGAAGTGCTTGCAGAGGGCCAATTGGGATTTCATAAAAAGGAATAAAAGAAATAAAATAAGAAACAAATATTCAAAGATGCGTCATTACCAGGAGAAAACGATGGCGTCTAATGCGTTCTGGAGGACCGTTTCATTTCCCAAAGCTCTAATTATAACACTATATTGGAACTACCAAATTAAAAACCAGTCAAAACAGCACTGTATGTCAAGCCTGGGACTGTAAAAGCACCAAAAGTTCCCCAAGACCCAATTTTAATCTTTCCTCTGAGAACTTAAATATTAAAACACCAAAACAAAACCAAAAAAATGTTCTTGAGAAATCTCAATAGTCTTTTCACGTCTTTATATTAAGTGTAAATCCGTCAAGAGCGGCGGCTGAACTGATTCGTCTTGAGCGCAGACCTCCATTGTGCGCTAAATGTCATCAAATGCCGCCCATCATCATGACTGACAGAGCGATGTGAATAAGAAGAGAAAAGAAGAAGAATAAGACAAAAGCATCAGGGACTGGAATGCTCAAAGGCGCGACCCTGAGCTGCGCCCGCTGATGAAGACATTGCAGACGTGTTTATTCACTAACTCCAGGACATGACAGAAGCTTGAAGGTGACTGTCGATTGAGGATGTCTGCGGTGAATAATAAGAAAGCTGAATGTGGTGTTTGTAGCAATGGAGACTGGGGGAAAAAAATCAATCTGAAGAAAAGAAAAAAAAACAGTCAAGTCTTTATATGTAAACATTTCCAGTTCCAAAGAATAAAGGCCTTTCTCAAATCCAATTCCAGTCTTTGCCATTGGTTACAGGATTTGATATCTGATACGTTTTCTCCGATATCTGTGCCATCACTGCTCCATGGATTTACACAAAACATTTCATTACATTTAACACAATGTTAGGGAATGTCCACCAGACAAGTCAGTGTGGAGTGGAGATGGATGCAAATTGCAGTTTTATTAGAGAGATGGGTAGACAAATACAAAACATGAATCCAAAAACAGGAAACATGCAGAGGTCAGGCGATGTCCGAACGACAATAACAAGATGTAATCCAAAAACGCAAACTAGAGAACAAAACAAGTTCGAGAACCAGAGAATGACGACACGAAACAAATGGCCGGGTAAAGACAGGCGGCAAACACTGAGCGATACTTCGTGCCGGACAAGGAAACATGAGAGCTATAAATACACAAACTAATCAAGGGCAAACTGAAAACAGGCCAGAGTGATCATGACACATGAAGGAGACAACCCATGACAAGACATGGGAGGAGACAGGACATGAATGAAAGCAAAAACACACGTGACAATGTAAACAAAGACATGACAACACAGAAACAATAACGTATTAGAACAAACATTAATATAGAACGTCAATCAACACCTTGTTATTCGACAATTCAGCCTTGCTGTGGTCTAAGTAGATAAATTCATCTGTTTTAAAGTATATTTGAACAGCGTGGATAAAATATATAAATATAAATACAGTATAAATTCAGATTACAGAATATAAAACGCCTAAAATTGAGACATTAGAGATAAACACACGGTGTATTGAGTCTCCAGCCGTAGGCGTGTTGAGATGGTGGGATATTTTAAGATATTTGCCCAGCATGTAGGCTAAAAGGTTAAGTTGCTCATAACAACACGCAGCTCTAGAGACACCACGTATCAGCCCACTGTTTGGCGTTAAAATAACTCCATAAATACTTATTTTCTAGGACTGTCATGGGGAAATAAACGGATGAGAACCGTTGTGACTGGGTTCTTGTGATTTACTGTATCCCAAATATTCTTGGTGAGAAGGGTTTCGTGATTATCTCCCGTCTGTGTTATGTAAGGAATGCAACATAACGGGGGTGTACTGTTAAAGGAAATTGATCAACAATGGGGCAGTGTATATGTAACCTTTTGCAATAATTATTAGTGTCATATCATGCATTCATTATTAATGTTTAATGAATAATCTACATATTATTTGGATCATTTAATTCTTTGTTGTTGTTGTTGTTAACGCTTCAGATTATCATTTTAAAACCAGTTCAAACCAGCCCACTTTAGCAGCATATTACGTAAGAGACACTTTTCAGACAAAAAACACAATGAAGGCTGCTGGGTTTTGCTGCAAAAATAAGAAGCGAGTGCGAAAGTCAAAGTGTCCAGAAGAACTGTGGCTGGTTCTGCAAGATGCTCAATAAAACCAGCTCATTTCCTTATAAAACTGCACTAATTGTACCGGAGACTACTATTTTTATTTACATTTAAATTTTTTTGTCACACCAAATATTGAATCTAGCCACAGGAGGTCACAAGCCAGTGTACTTTTTGTGCCGGTCCCAAGCCCGGATAAATAGAGAGGGTTGTGTCAGGAAGGGCATCCGACGTAAAACTTTTGCCAAATTCAATATGCGAATCACTAACATGACTTCCATACCGGATCGGTCGGGGCCCGGGTTAACAACGACCGCCATCGGTGCCGTTGACCTACAGGGCACTGGTGGAAATTGGGCTACTGTTGGTCGAAGAAGGAGAGGAGGAAGGTGTGTTAGAGGAGGAAGGCGTGTCCGTAGGCAGAGAGAGAAGAGGAAAGGCAGGAGTTTGGGACTGAAAGTAGAGACTTTGAATGTTGGTATGATGACAGGTAAAGGCAGAGAGCTGGTAGATATGATGCAGAGGAGGAAAGTCGACATTCTGTGTGTCCAGGAGACCAGGTGGAAAGAGAGCAAGGCTAGAAGCATTGGAGCAGGGTTTAAACTGTTTTATCATGGGGTGGACAGGAAGAGAAATGGAGTAGGAGTGATCCTGAAGGAGGAGTTTGTGAAGAATGTTCTGGAGGTAAAGAGAGTGTCAGATAGGTTGATGAGTCTGAAGCTGGAAATTGAAGGTGTGATGTTGAATGTTGTTAGTGCTTACGCTCCACAAGTAGGTTGTGAGCAAGAGGAGAAAGACAGATTCTGGAGCGAGCTTGAGGAAGTGATGCAGAGTGTTCCCAGATGTGAGAGAGTGGTGATAGGGGCAGACTTTAATGGACATGTTGGTGAAGGGAATAGTGGGGATGAGGAAGTGATGGGCAGGTTTGGTCTTCAGGTAAGGAACCCAGAAGGACAGAGGTTGGTAGACTTTGCTAAAAGTATGGAGATGGCTGTGGTGAACACGTACTTTCAGAAGAGGCAGGAACACAGGGTGACATATAAGAGTGGTGGCAGGAGCACACAGGTGGATTATATCTTATGTAGACACTGTAATCTGATGGAGATTAGCGATTGCAAAGTAGTGGTAGGAGAGAGTGTAGCTAGACAGCATAGGATGGTGGTGTATAAGATGACTCTGGTAGTGAGGCAGATGAAGAGAGCAAAGGCAGAGCAGAAGACAAAGTGGTGGAAGTTGGAAAAGGAAGAGTGCTGTGCGGTTTTCAGGGAGGAGTTGAGACAGGCTTTAGGTGGTCAGGAGGTGCTTCCAGATGACTGGACTACTACAGCCAAAGTGATCAGGGAGACAGGTAGGAAGGTGCTAGGTGTGTCATCTGGAAGGAGGAAAGAAGACAAGGAGACTTGGTGGTGGAATGAGGAAGTTCAGGAGAGTATCCAGAAGAAGAGGTTAGCTAGGAAGAAGTGGGACAGTGAGAGGACAGAGGAAAGTAGACAGGAATATAGGGAGATGCAGCGTGAGGTTAAGATAGAGGTGGCAAAGGCCAAACAGAAAGCTTATGAGGACATGTATGCAAGGTTAGATAGTAAGGAAGGTGAGAGAGATTTGTATCGGTTGGCGAGGCAGAGGGATAGAGATGGTAAGGATGTGCAGCAGGTTAGAGTGATTAAAGATAGAGATGGAAATGTGTTGACAGGTGACAGGAGGGTGAGGGAAAGATGGAAGGAGTACTTTGAGGAACTGAGGAATGAGGAAAATGACAGAGAGAGAAGAGTAGTAGAGGCAAATATTGTTGAGCAGGAAGTAGAAAGGATTAGCAAGGGTGAAGTTAGGAGAGCTTTGAAGAGGATGCAGAGAGGAAAGGCGGTTGGTTCTGATGACATACCAGTGGAGGTATGGAAGTGTCTAGGAGAGATGGCAGTAGAGTTTTTAACTAGGTTGTTCAACGAGGTCTTAGAGAGTGAGAGGATGCCTGAGGAATGGAGGAGAAGTGTTTTGGTGCCGATTTTTAAGAACAAGGGAGATGTGCAGAGTTGTGGAAACTACAGAGGTATTAAGCTGATGAGCCATACAATGAAGTTGTGGGAAAGAGTAGTGGAAGCAAGGCTAAGGGGAGAAGTGAGCATTTGTGAGCAGCAGTATGGTTTCATGCCAAGAAAGAGCACTACAGATGCAATATTTGCTTTGAGAATGTTGATGGAGAAGTACAGAGAGGGTCAGAAAGAGCTGCATTGTGTCTTTGTACATTTAGAGAAAGCGTATGACAGGGTGCCAAGAGAGGAGCTGTGGTATTGTATGAGGAGGTCTGGAGTGGCAGAGAAGTATGTTAGAGTGGTGCAGGATATGTATGAGAGCAGTAGGACAGTGGTAAGGTGTGCGGTACGTGTGACAGAGGAGTTCACGGTGAAGGTGGGACTGCATCAAGGATCGGCTCTCAGCCCCTTCTTGTTTGCGGTGGTGATGGACAGGCTGACAGATGAGGTCAGACAGGAATCTCCATGGACTATGATGTTTGCGGATGACATTGTGATCTGTAGTGAGAGCAGGGAGCAGGTGGAGGAAAGTCTAGAGAGGTGGAGGTTTGCTCTGGAGAGAAGAGGAATGAAGGTTAGTCGCAGCAAGACAGAATACATGTGTGTGAATGAGAGGGATCCAAGTGGAACAGTGAGGTTACAGGGAGAAGAGATAAAGAAGGTGCAGGATTTTAAGTACTTAGGGTCAACAGTCCAGAGCAACGGGGAGTGTGGAAAAGAGGTGAAGAAGCGTGTGCAGGCAGGTTGGAATGGGTGGAGAAAAGTGTCAGGTCTGTTGTGTGATAAAAGAGTACCAGCAAGAATGAAAGGAAAGTTGTACAGGACAGTAGTGAGACCAGCGATGTTGTATGGTTTGGAGACAGTTGCACTGAGGAAAAGACAGGAGGAAGAGTTAGAGGTAGCAGAGCTGAAGATGTTGAGGTTCTCTTTGGGAGTGACGAGGATGGATAGGATCAGGAACGAGTACATCAGGGGGACAGCACATGTGAGATGTTTTGGAGACAAAGTTAGAGAGGCCAGGTTGAGATGGTTTGGACATGTTCAGAGGAGGGAGAGTGAATATATCGGTAAAAGGATGCTGAGGTTAGAGCTGCCAGGCAGGAGGCCGAGAGGAAGACCAGAGAGGAGGTTTATGGATGTAGTGAAGGAGGACATGAAGGTAGTCGGTCTGAGAGAAGAGGATGCAGGGGATAGGGCTAGATGGAGGCAGATGATTCGCTGTGGCGACCCCTGAAGGGAACAGCCGAAAGGAAAAGAAGTGTCACACCAAATATTGACTTTGATTCATTTACCACTCTTTACTGCTCTTTACAGTGTTTTTTCTTTTAATGTAGAATCATTTAATTTCATTATTTTGAAGGCATCTTTGCTCTACAGTATTTCTTTGCATGTGCCTAAACCTTTTGCACAGTACTGTACATGACTATCATTATGATAGGATTAAGATGTCATTATGGTGTCAGTAATTAGTATTAGTCCCTTAATACATATTATAAATGCTAATTAAAGTGTTACTAAGGTACTAACGCGTTGTAGTGTTTTAATATACATGTTATGTATTAAATGTATTAAATGTATTAAATACTACTTAAGGAACAGAGAAATAAACATAACTATCATCATGGTATAATTAAGATAAGTCATTACAGCGCCGCTGTAGTGCCGTAGGCTTTCATAAACATGTTATGAATACTAATTAAGGGACAGAGAATTTATAAATAACGGTCATTATGTTATCATTAAGCTTTCATTACAGTGTCACTGTAGCACTGTAGGTTTTCATAAACATGTAATAATAGTAATTAATAGAGAGAAAAAATATATATGACTGTCACTGTTATCATTAAGATGTCATTATGGTGTCAGTTTACTGTTGTAGACTTTAATAACCATAATTAAAATACTAATTAAAGTGTCACTATGATGGCATTGTAATGTTTTCATGCACATGTGATGTAGTATATTAAATACTACTTAAGGGACAGAAAAATATACATAACGGTCATTATGGTATAATTAAGATGTCATTAATTAAGGGACAAAGAAAATATATATATATAACTACTACAATGACATAATTAATATGTCATTACATTTTTTATTTTAGTGTCATAGGTTTTTTTGTGTCTTTTTATAAATGTTATACAGTAAGTACTAATTAAGGGATCAGAGAAATATGCATGACTATCATTACAGTGTCACTGTAATGTCACAGGTTTTCATAAATGTTATCAATACTAATTAAGGGAGTGAAATAGTATACACAATTGTCATTACTGTATAATTAAGATGTCATTAGATTGTCACTGTAGTGTCATAAACATGTAATGAATACTAATTAAGTGACAAAGAATATATGCATAACAGAACCCTAAGCTAATGTCTCAGTTTAATCACCTTTGGATCAATATTATTACGTCTTATAATTATCAATGGTCTTAATATTTAATTACTATGAACCCCACACCCTGCTGAATTTCCTTTTGACAGTTTGACCACTTCCTGTCCGCTCTCTACACGCTGTCAGGAGGAAAACTAGGCAGATTTCACAGTGTTGGCTAATCCCTTCTGGTTACTGACTGATCCCCATTTGTTGCTGTCACAAGTCCTGCTTGGTCGTCTGATCCCCGCTGCGCTCCATCATTCTCCCCACACACACACACACACACACACACACACACACACACACACACACACACACACACACACACAGCAGTGTGTAATGGAGTGTGCTTCCTCTTTCAGCAGGAGACAGCAGCTCCAAAGCTTCCCATCTCTCCACCAGCACATTATGACATCATACACAAGAAAAGGCCTGAGTACTCGATTCTGATTGGCTGGAAGGTGTTCGTTCAAACCGTTGAATGCACAGGTACTGTAGTTCCAGTCAGTTTAATCAGCGTTCCAAATAAACGTGCTGCCTATAAACAATTGTAACCATAGTAACATACAGTTGCAGTTATGTACAGTAGTTAAACTCACAGCTTCATTATTAGTAAAGACGCGGCACAGACGCAGGTAATTCACACACGCACAATCTCTCTCTCTCTCTCTCTCTCTCTCCCTCGCCCTCTCTCTCATAACTATCACGCTTATCGCAATACTTTATCTCTGTGTACGATTTAGAGCGGGCAGAAGTCTATATAAAATAACTAACGAAAATTAACCGTTATTTTTATCCTTTCAGTCCTTGTATCCTTCAGATCCTTGTAGAAATAACATTATCTTTGTTATACAAGTGTAGAACATAATGCTAGCAGTGTGACTATTTCAGATTTCCTTTACACTTCTAATTGAGACATATCTAGGAGTAACTTTTTGTATTCTTGTCTTTCTTTCCGTGACTAGCGGCACGCCTGTGGGAGTTGAAGATCACGCTCTTCCATCTAAGCAGCATGGCTCCTGGGGTGAGTAATCCTCCCTGCCCTTTTCTCCGCACAGGGCTCGAGCCAGCATTCAGAGCTGCTGCAGATTGCTACCTCAGCTCAATCATAAGCAGTTTCACTGTCGAGAGGAGGCAGAGAGCTGTGATTGAGTGCTGAAAGAGCCTCGGTGGGGTCACAGCATACACGGTTAGAGAGAGACTCGGTGTTAGCAGTCTCAGTGTGTCTGAGGAAAGCGTTTCCATTGCATACATAAATCTGCCAACTGGCTGATTATTGAACTCAAAGCTGTAACTAAAACCATTGCTAAGATCGGTATTAATAATATTATTATCATTATTATAATGACTGTCATGTATTTGCATTAATGTCTGAACCATACTAAATATATGTGGACGCTGGGAAGGACTAGTATTTGAAAGTGCACTCCAGGAAAAATATATTCCTATAATAGCTAGTTTAATATCACTGTGGTTATGGTGCACACCCCATAAAAGCTTTTCATTTTAGCTGAATTATTACAAATAAATGCAAATAGACCAAGAATGATCGAGTTTTGCCAGCTAACAGTCCACCTTTCTCTGCTAAATTAGCTATTAGCTAGTAATGATGGCCATCAGCAGTTTTCAGAAATAATATACGCCACTGAAAAGCTGCAAGGCCGGTTTAACAAGGTCCATATGTCTGTCTTTTTTTTCCGCTTGCAGTTGGCACCGTTAAGGAATAATACACCTCGGGGGGTGTGCTGTTATATGAAACTAATCAACTACAAAATGCTGTGATGCAACACCGTCTAAAGCGAAGTTACTGTTACCACCCCATAGTTGATTATTTTTCAACTACAGCACGACCTGAAGTGTTTTATCCCACATATACAGGGTTACATTTATCTTTTAATTCAAGAACATCATACTTTTTATCCATTTATTGTTACATTGACTGTTGTACATTTACTTGTCCACAAGACAAGTTAGTTCCTGTTATCATTTACGTTACAGCAGCTATAAACGTAAAGTCGTTCGATCTCCTGACTCTCTTTTTTTCCCCCTCTCTCTTGAAATAAACACAGTGTTATAAAGCACTGACACTGGAGACTCCTTCTATCAATGTTAAATAAATAAATGTAGAGAAAACATCAACATATTAATGTCACTTTATTCCAGTTACTGTAGAAACGATAACGTATTAGAACGAGAGCGTTATAGCTTTGATTGGCAGCTCTATTCGGGACTACCGGGATCAGAGCTGCTGTTATAGAAATTTGACCAATCAGAATCAAGAATTCAACGGCTCTTTGGTATAATTATGTCCTTCCAGGGTTTGTAGTAATTTATCTGTTTACCTTATTATGCTACTCCAACTGTGGCACTTTGCTTCTTCTTATGATTGATTATGATCTAAATCCAATGTACAGTTTGGCTCAGCTTTTCTTTTTTTTGGCTGCACCTTAGTTCATCATTAAAATGCCCCTATAGCCATTTTCTGGCCTAGAGTCCACATGCAATAAAAACTTTTCACCTGCCATAACTGGCCCTAGACACAACCATACTCGGTCCTGAATTGTCCACTAAATCAGCATAGTGGTACTGTTTATGTAGTTTTGATGACCGTTAAATGTACTTGGCTGGAACATTTGTGTTTACTCGGGCAGCTGTGATACTGTTTTGGGTTGAATGGTCGGTAACAAAGCCAAGGGTTTGGAAGCCATTTTAGTACACACACACTGAGCAGTGACATTAGACCAATATCCATTACATCTGTTAAGACCACGATAGACAGGAATAATGTGCGCGCTTCGAGTCGTAACTGTAATTGGTGACGCAATTATAACAAAACATAGCGATGTCGATCCAACAGAGTCGTTTGTAAGAAGCTTGTTTTTGTGTCGACGTCTCTGGAAGTACAGCATGTCTTAGAGAGAATGTTCCTGATGCTCAGCCAACAAACCAAATTTGTAGTAATTCATAAGAACCAACAAAAACAGAAAGGGAGGGAAAATGGATTTGGAAGATGGATTTGTAAATGTGCTTACTCGTTATTTAAATTTTGTTTATTTTGAACAACAACAACAAAAAAAAGTTACATAGTGTACCTTTAGCTAATTAATTTATTCTCGCATTTTGCTTGAGGTTCTGAAGATTCACTTAGCATTCCTTTGTGATTTATTGGAGCAAAAACATGCACTTTCTTCTCATATTTAAGATAGCAAATGGATATCTAGCTAGAAAACATTAGAAAATAATCCAAAAACAAAGCTAGACTAAAACAATAGATTAAAAACCATGCTGTTATTTAATGAGGAAAACATATCATTGTTGACATGGTGAAGTTTTATGTAAGGAGACACTTATTTAATATTTATGGTCTCTAGCATCAGATCTAAGTGTTCAGGACAAAGGAGAACAAAGACAAAAACAAACAAAAAGACCTATAATTTTGAGCCTTATTGATTGATTGATTGATTGATTGATTGACAGGATTGGTGTGGTTGCAGAGATTTACTGACAACCATGCTATTGGTTTTGTGTTGTTTTCTTAAAATGCTCTACCAGGCCTGAATCATCTGAAGCAAAATACAATCAAAATAGAATTCCTCTCACGTTTGAAGGAAATCTGGTTTCTATTCATTAAGATACATTTCACAAATAAAGTATCACAGTCAGTCACTGCAAACTGTCAGAAAGCTGAACTAACCAACATACTCGATTGCTCATGTTGTCCTTGAGATGTTTGTAATTTGTAATCAGGCATTTTGCTCTCATCAGTATCAGTAGTAAACACATTAATGGAGCTAATTAAAGGAAAAACCTCTTGTGCGTTCTCTAATTAGCAGAAGACAAGATTCAATAGCAGCAGTTTAATAAGCATGGTGTGTGTATCCGTCTGTCGTTTGTGTGGTTCATGTGGTTTGTTTGTCTGTGGTTGAGTATCTGGCTAAGAAATATACATCTCTGAACTAAAAGTAGAATTTATGTTCCTCCCTAGAGCATGTTTTCAATATTCTTTCATCACAGACTGAAATTCAATTCTGTCCCACTCCGTCACTCTTCCTAGTCGATATATGTCGACTTGTTTATTGACGGTGGCTGATTTGCGGCTCGTTCGTCTCTACGGACTTTGGCTAGTCTGTAAACAAACAAATTATGATTATGGGACGCTAACAGACTGCATTTCCACTACACACGTGTGATGCTCACTCGGCTAAGCCTGAGATTAGCTCTACAGTACAGGTGGATAGAGAGAGAGACAGACAGACAGACAGACAATATTTTCACTGAATAGAAAAATATAATAGCAGCAGCGATATGCAATTTACGCTTTGCTGAAGTATGATATGCAGCTTGAAGTGGAAATATTGCTGCTTTCTGACTGCATAATTGAACAGTTCTGTTCTCTAACTGACTCTGACTCATGAGTTCTTTCTCCGAAGCACAGGATCTGTCTATTCAAATAAAAACCAAAACTAACAGAATGAGGAAGCTCAGCCTTGACAGCCAACAAGTCAGCCCCGTAGATGTTTGCTAACTGGCTAGCTTTAACAGGAAAAAAGTTATTAACATTAATACCTCAGCAATGTTCAGTTCTGAAATCTTATTGGTCAGAAGGCAACCTACAGGTTTATATTAACGCACTCGTTCTAATACGTTACCGTTTCTATAGTAACAGCTCATTTACAGCGACTTGTACGGTGGACGCTCCACTTCTAATAATAATTGGGATTACTGGGAAAAAAGATGAGCTGTTTTTTTAAGAAGGCAAAACACTGATGAACAGTGACGAAGTTTTCTGTGAGAACATTTATGGAAGGAGTCTCCAGTGTCAGCAGGTTTTCTGCCATGTCAAAGTCTTCAGGAGAGAGGAGCATGGGCTTTCCAGTCTTTAAGAAATGAAAAGAAGTAAAGTGTCATTTCTGTCAAATTGCTTTGGTATAAAAGTAATTTTTTATTTATTTATTTTTTTTAATCTCCAGGCTCCACGGTTGTAACAGTAACGCCGCTTCGTGTTGGCCTGCATCACATCATGTCCTTTACTATGGACTAAGGGTTCTTCAGCAGTTCTTCAGAAAGTTCTTTGCATAATTAGGGGTTATTTCCATCTTAAAACCTTCTCTGAATGGGAGACACTGTCGTATGGTTCCACACGGAACCTCTAAAGTTTTCTCAAGAGGTAAACTAAAATAGGTTCTTCTTGGTTCCCTAGAAGAAACTGAAGAATCCTGAAGAGTTCTAGATTTGACCATCAATGCAGTAAAACATTCTTCAATAAACACGCCACACTAGAAAGCTGGCAAAATTCAAATGTAAACCGAGAAATATTGCCTCCTCTCGTCGTACATTTTCACAAAATTTGAAAAAGCGTTCCAAGCCGACAGCATGTTTGTTTTTAGGGGCGGAGCCATGCAACACACACTTTGCAGCACAATTATGGTAATTAGTAGGTAACGAATGATGAGTTCAGAGTCTAACACCAATCGCTTGCTTGGTTCCTTTTTTTTATTACTATAGTATCACACTTTTAAATGAACTCATTCTCTAGTGAATCTGGTCGTCTTCTTCTTTAGTGTGTGTGTGTGTGTGTGTGTGTGTGTGTGTGTGAGTAAAGCTGTGGGATGTAAGCGAACATCTGTTACATTAGCCTTTGTCTCTGACTCTATAATCTGATTTCGGTGAGCTAATGGCCCTCAGCCTCTCACATATTACACACCGTGATTTCATTACCGTGCTGCAGAGAGCGATACTGAGAGAAAGATAAGAGGATTGAAAAATAAAAAAGCTAACAGACACTAAAAGAGAAAGAGAGAGAGAGAGAGAGAGAGAGAGAGAGAGAGAGAGAGAGAGAGAGAGAGAGAGAGAGAGAAAGCACCCCTTACAGAAAATGTGAAAAACATGTCCATTTCTATTTCACCATGTTATGAACATGTGAATAAGTAAACAAGTGACATGTGATCATAAAAACAAATTATTTCCTTCGTGATCACGTCAAAAAACAAAAATCAAATTTGCAAATAAATGGATCATGTGAGAAAAACACGTGAATATAGATTAATCTTACAAAATTAAAAAAAATATGAAACTAAATGAATCGTGTAAAACTAATCAAATGGGGGAATAAGTAAAAAAAAACAACACATGAAAATAAATGAATCGTAAAAAAAAAAATCACGAAAATAAATGAATCGTGTAAAAAAAATCACATGAAAATAAAATAGTCATGTATAACAATCGTGAAAATAAATGAAAATTTTTTTTTTCAAAAAATGTAAACGGATCATGTGAAAAAAATCACGTGAAAATAAAAAAAAAAAAGGCGTGCACTGCATGTGAAAATGTGTGAAAAGTTCAAAGTTTAAAAACAATTGTGATTAGTCACGTGAAATTCACGTGACCTATAAGCAGCTTGCTCTTGTTTGGGGTTGAAACAAACCTCCTTATTGCTTTGATATTTACGTGGCAGCCTCATTTGTTACAGACAGCCATCAGCAGCCGTCATCAGCCATGAGACTGTATATGACAGTGGGAGAGGGGCGTTGGGGCATAAGGGCAATCGGCGTGGCATTTAAGGACAGACTACTGGAACGTGGCGTGCAGCCCAGAAAGGGATTCGCATCGATCCTGTTGCACGTCTCTTTGCTCGAGTGAACATTTATCACGTTAGCCGTGTGCCAGAGGCTGAACATGTGAGCGCATCAGCGTTTCAGAGCTGCAGACCTCTGACTGAGAGAACATCCAGAACCATCAGAGTCCCATTACTGCTTCTCAGACAATCACCACACCATTCCATGTTAAAAAGAAAAGGAAAAAGAAACATTTTGTACAAAAAATTTTTATAGTAAAGGGCTGGAGACTCCTTCAATAAATGTTATGAAAATTTACTTACAGAAAACATCACCGTATTAAATATTATGCTGTTTTTTTATCATTTGTTCTTGTTTGCTTTTTAATCAGTTTAGCTTTGTTTTGTAACATTTTCTAACATTAGCTAGCTAGCCTTTTCTTGTAACATTTTCTAACATTAGTTAGCTAGTCTTGTTTTGGAACATTTTCTAATGTCAGCTAGCTAGTCTTGTTTTGGAACACATTCTAAAGTTTGCTCGCTAGCTTTATTTTCAAAAATTTTGTTAGCTAGCTTTTTAAAGACATTTTCCAATGTTTGCTAGCTAGTTTAGTTTTGGAACATTTTCTAATCTTTCCTAGCTAGCTTTGTCTTAGAGCATTTTCTAATGTTTGCTAGCTAGTGTTTTCTCGAAACATTTTCTAACGTCTGCTACTGTAGCTAGTTTTGTTTTGGAACATTTTCTAATGTCGTCTGGAACTTCTCACTTTATTTCACTTTTAACAGCCTTCTAGCTAAACTATGAACCACATTGGAGTTGTTCAGAGTCAGTTCACCGCGTTCCTGATCCCATCTTTATAAGTAAATGCTAAAGTGTTGTACCCTCTATGATAGAGTGTGTTAAATTCGCCAGGGGTCCATGGGGTAAATGTCTATAGCTCTGTAAACAAAAGCAGAACCCGTCAGCGCAACTCATAACTCAGGACTGACAAGGCGTACAGGCGATTTATACTTTTTTTCGCCGTCTGCACCGCAATAAAATGACACTCACATTTGAAACCAAGTCTGTCCTGCATGAAAAAAAAAAAAAAAAAAAAGGATTGGGTAATTCCAGCGAGATGGTGGAGTGAAGCCAGGCAGCGCAAATCAGCTGGAAATGCGAGCTGGAGCTTTATAAATCCATCAGCTCACTCCATAGAGCCTGTTTGCACTCGTCCGTCCAGCAAATCTGTCTGATTCTTGAAACGTGCCAGAGAAACGAATGAGGCTGGAGGCTATTGATTGAGTGCTGAGGAATTTACTTCCAACATAGCATGATGCATCACAAACACAGCAGCAGACTCCAAAATGAGACCACCTGTTTCAAATCAGTGCCTGTGAGCTTCTGTAGCTTTTTAATTGTCAAGAACACAGTGATATCATGAGCCCGGGGGTTTCGTACATTTGGGCCACCTCAAGCCACTGCTTGACCAAGTATGAGTTTTTTGGTACTCGTTGATACTCATACCTAAAATGAATAACCAACTTTTTAGCTATTTAGCTCTGTTTATGATTCCCTGATTTATATCGTACCCATGAAAATTACCCATGTCCACGTTCATGCACTTACTCTAGTAGACTCGTTCTGTATAATGTTAGCTAGCCGATTTTAAATGAAGTGCATTAACTAGCTACATATTAGCTACCTTGGATCACGTGGGGTTTTGTTTCTCTTTGGAAACGTACATTTTTCTTTCCGTTCCTTCGGAATCCATCGTTGTCAATGACCGATAGCGGCTGATTATCAAGAACAGCATACTGGGTAAGAGACTTTTTTCCTCGTCGGCAGTGTTGGCTGCAGTGCCATGAAATACGTCCAAATCGCTGTCATATCGTATGTTTATTAGTGTATAAACATACACTAGGCTTACTTCATATAGTATCATGTGATTTCGGATGCTGGTATCAAGTACAAGTGAAGGAGCATGGTATCGGACCAAGATTCGATACCATTAACAGTAACGATGCATCTAGTTGTTAACATGGTTCTGGCTTTCACGGAGGACCCCTTGGCTTCTTTAATAACGATGTCCCTTTTAAAACGGCCACTGCAGTTAGTATGTGGTTAAATACTGTCTGATTTCATAGTTAATTATATCACCGCCCTGCATCAGATTTGCTGAATAGGATCTGATAGTTGTTTCTTACTGATACTTAGATGCTGAGTCCAGATATGATGTTAGTTTTGCTCTAGAACATCACAACTTTTCACAAAGCCTGATGTCCAGTGTAGAGCTTTTTTGCCTAAGATGGACCATAAACGTTAGAGCTATTGCCAGATACACTGCCACCAACACAGGAAACACTATATTTATGTACAATAGATGAGCAACATTTATCACTTTTCCTCTGATTAGCCCTTATATGAATGCTAGGCACACTTACATGCACACAAAACTCCTGATTTCAGGGATTTATAATGAGCAGTGAAAGACGGAAATGCGAGCCATAGCCCAGATGAGCCCAGATGAGCATTCCAGAAAATCCCTCAAAAGGAAGTTCACTCCTTAAGCACTCTGCATATTATTATAATGTTCGTCTTTTGAAATAGCTTTATTTAGAGATTTTCACAAACATTTCACAGACTATTTGTCTGCTGTTCATGTTGTAAACAAGTGTTGTGTTTTGTGTGCCTATTGTTGTAATTAATAAATAATAATAGTGAAATTTGACAGCTTCTACCAATTTAAATAAAACCCTGAAAGCAATATAAGTTTAGCCAAATTATTAAAAACTTCATTCTTATTTTGTGGGGAAACAGTACGTGATAGGGAATTTTCAGTGGCATATTTGAACTCAGCATGACCAAAATAGGTCCAAAAAAAAAAAAAAGTGTGATTTGCAAAACAGCTTAAACTTTTTTTCTAGATGCAGGGCGGTGTAATCAGTATTCAGAAAGGTTCCTGAAACCTGACAATGGTTGTTGTCCTTCGTTTTTTCCAGTCTGACTTACACTGAACACCACGAGAACTAGCTTTCATTCTATTCACAGTGCTTCTAAAAACTCAGAAAATAAGAAACACACTTTACTTCAGGTTCAGAGAAAATACACCTGCAGTAACTCTGTTGTTATGCTGTAATGATTGTCATGCTTATAACCTCATGACTAATAGAGCTGTGCATTGGGACAAAAAACTCAGGGCCACAGGCAGTTTTTACTCTCATGCAGGTGGGGGCCAGGCAGTATCACAAGAATACTTAGCTGTACTTTGTCTTCATTTAGCAGGAAGTATAAAAAGTCCACTGTAAAAGTGTTATTTCCCCGGATACAGCAATTCAGCTTCCTTGAGGGAACCTCTAGACGGAGAGAGGAAGGGATTCGTTAGTGCCAGGCTTCAAATGTTACACTGATTGAACTGCCAGCTGCACCTGGACTGTAATCACCGAGCTTCCAGCCGTGGGCGATTAGACCTGACCCTGCCTCAGGTCGCTGCTGTTGAAGTGGTCAAGTCAGACTACTGATCCTCTAATGGTGCTGTCCAAGAGACCCGGAATCATAATGACGCCTCGTTCACATGTGGACGTTCTGTCAAAAGGGAAAGGATTAGAAGAACAGAAGCTGTTTAATATTTCTGTTTATGGATGAATGACAACTATTCTGGCTGGAGGTGAGTGCAGTAACTGACAAGAATGTGCATTATTAATGTAAAGGTGATTAAAAAGCCCTGACATATCATACTTAAGGCAAGACACTATAGGTGAGTAAAGTAATTAAAGGGGGGGGGAGCACTGTAGATATCACAATCAATCCCTGCTAGTGAAATATATTGGAACTTTTGTAAAAATAAATAAATAAATAAATAAATAAATAAATAAATAAAAATAATAATAATATGTAAATTTTTTGAAAAAGAGGCTTTGTCTAATGACATATGCATTATTATTATTATTATTATTATTATTATTATTATTATTATTATTACTACTACTACTACTAATAATAATAATAATAATAAAAGCAAGAAGTTAGTCCTTTGATGTTGTTTCTATTTAAAAATATTTTTATTTAAATAACAGAACACTTTGTTGGAATATAATTACAATAATCAACATTTAGGGAAATTCTTCTATAATAAGCTTCTAAATAGGACTAAATGTAAATGTCATGATTGCAGGTCACAAACAGATTTTTGTTTCTGAATATTGAAAAAAACTGAATTTGAGAAAACAGTTTTGAAAATACGATGGTTTATTGTGCTCTCGGTAGTGTGGTTTATAAGGTTTCTAAAGGAAACTGATGTGTATATCATAATGACACAGTAAATTGGCATGTATATCAGGAAACATGACGTCTTGGGGATATACGATGTAATTGTGAAGTGGGCGGGGCTTAAGTCTTCTTCAAAGTTTCAAATAATGTTGTGGTGTCAAATATGCAATTTGTCCAAAAATCTGAAAAATGACAAATGATGACATGACCAAAATGGTCGTTTCTACCTGCAGAGTCTTGCTTTAAGCAGACTGATGAATACTGACCGACTGAACATGTAATAAATGCCTGTTTAGTAACCTGATAAACACGAGTGAGCAAAGATGGGTTTCCTTCAGTTTCATACCACAATGAATGAAGTTGAATGAAAAGGTACAAACACTAATGTCACTCCTAACCTAAAGCATTCATAACTTTAATACAAACTGAGTCACGAAAAGTTTTGCGAGCATGATGTGTTTCCATCATTCACAGCTGCTCCTCTGTAATTTTCTTTTCTTTCCAGTTCGGCCAAGATCGATAGACGGATCTATAGATAGATCACTTTATTTAATCCCAGAGGGAAATTCAGATATTACACCAGCACAGAGTTATACCAAAAGTAATTCCATCCATCCATTTTCCGTACCGTTTATCCTACACAGGGTCTCAGGGAGCCTGGAGCCTATCCCAGGGAACTCACAACACAAGGCGGGGGACACCCTGGACGGGGTGCCATCCCATCTCAGGGCACAATCACACACACTCACACACTACAGACAATCTGGAAGTGCCATTCAACCTACAACACATGTCTTTGGACTGGCGGAGGAAACCAGAGTACCTGAAAGAAACCCCTGAAGCACGGGAAGAACATGCACACGCCACGGATTGGAACCCCCAACCCCGGAGGTGCAAGGCAAATGTAAACGTAGCGAATAAGAATAAATATATAAAAAGTTTACAGTTAAAGAATGTGATGTGGTAGTGCAGTGGGGTGTAAACATTGTAGATATAAGCAGCAGACTTGAATGGAATTAAAGTGGCAGTGCAGTGCAAACACTGTCAACAGTGTAAACATTGTAAACGGTGATAAAATGAATAGGGATTATACAGTATTGTATAGAGTGAATATGAGAAAAAACAAAGAAAAAAAAAAGAATAGAAGTAAAGTGGCAGTGGCATTTAGTGATTTCCCCCCTTCTCCACTGAGAAACATGTCAAATTATTTATTGTTTTATGACCAAATCTGTGGTTGTTTTTGAAGCGTGAGACCATGCTGAATGCTTTGCAGCTAAAAATATATATATATATTCATATATTAAGCTGTGAAACAGAAGGAGGAGATAAAGAAAGTTGTGTAGTGATATCTGAAAAACATTTGTCTCCCAGAGATAAGCCCAACACATGTTTGCCCTCTGCTTATCAGACTTAGTAATAATTAATGAGATCCACAGATCAGCATTCTGGCTAAATGGGTGCTGTTCAGAGTGCAGGAGTTTTGGCAGACAGATGCGACTCTGGCATGAAGATTCGATATCCATTGAATCCAACAGTGTTTACTCAGTGCTTACAGCTCAGCGCTCCAGGGTCCTCGGTTCGATCCTGAGCTCGGGTTAGTTTCTGTGCTGCATTTAGCATGTTCACATTGTGTTTGTGTGGTAACTATTTAATTACTGTTCTCGCTTGTGGGCATGACCTGTTCAGCATTTTTGTTTGTGATCTCAAATGAGAAACAGTAGTAACTACTGTGTGTGTGTGTGTGTGTGTGTGTGTGTGTGTGTGTGTGTGTGTGTATATATATATATATATATATATATATATATATATATATATATATATATATATATATAGATAGATAGATAGATAGATAGATAGATACATCAGCCATAACAATAAAACCACTGACAGGTGACGTGAATAACACTGATTATCTCATTACAATGGGACCTGGCAAAGGGTGGGATATATTAGGCAGCAAGTGAACAGTCTGTTCTCAAAGTTGATGTATTGGAAGCAGGAAAAATGGGCAAGCGTAACGATCTGAGTGACTTTGACAAGGGCCAGATTGTGATGGCTAGACAACTGGGTCAGAGCTTCTCCAAAACGGCAGGTCTTGTGGGGTGTGCCTGGTATGCAGTGGTTAGTACCTACCAAAAGTGGTCCAAGGAAGGACAACCGGTGAACCGGCGACAGGGTCCTGGGCGCCCAAGGCTCACTGATGCGTGTGGGGAGCGAAGTCTAGCCCGTCTGGTCCGATCCAACAGAAGAGCCACTGTAGCACAAACTGCTGAAAAAGTTATATGTCTATGACAGAAAGGTGTCAGAACACACAGCGCATTACAGAACTGTTTTGGCAGCACAAGGGGGGCCTACACAATATTTGACAGGTAATTGTACTAGCTATATACACTCACCACAGGCACCAAAGATCCCTGCTACTTCATTTCCGACTTTAGTTTTCTTATACAGCAGGTAGTTCCAGTCCACTAATTTGATTGGTCGAGCGGCATTCTAAGAGTCCTGCTTTTAGTATAAGAGCAACGGGACATTTCACTGTTTGTAAATTCCCATTATAGCGACAGCTTGTTACACTGAAACCGTTACTACAGTAACATGAATGTTTTAAAACACTGATTTAAAATATGAAAGCTCGGTCAGATGAAGATGAAAAGGAAGAAAGGATGGCAATTTTACCAGAACCACCTTTAATGGGAATGTACACATCAATGTGAGCCAGCTAGCCAACAAGCTGTAAAGCTAGTGTAGCTAGCCGGAAAAAAAATAAAAAGAACATTTGGCCATATTGTGTCGGAAATGTCAGTTACTCAATAATAATTTCTTGTTTATAGAACTGTTGTATAAAAGCAATATCGCAATCTTGCGATTATACTGAATATCAGCACTCGTGCAACATTGCTTCACTGTAATAATTATAACCACAGTTATAAGTTTTCCTTCCATTGTTGTGCGTCAAACAGCACACTAATTGTATGTAGGAACTAAAGTTGTGAGTGTGGAACTGAAGAAATGTTCGGATTTGTCGCTTTAAAGCATCGTACCTCATTCGCATAGCACTGAGAAAATCCCAGCTCAACTCAGAAAGATGCGCATCTGAAATCACAGCACTATTTCCTTAACGATGGGTTCTTTAAATATGGTGAAGTAATACAAGGGATTCACTTAATCTTCTATTTACTCTCACTCCTTCCTCTAATTAACGGGCGTAAAAACTTTTGAATATGCAAACCCTCCTGTGATACGAGACCTTTCCTCTGAGAGCGCTGAGCCGAGCTGCATGCGTCCGTGAGAAAGCAGAGAGGCTGCAGGTTTCTTTCCATCAAACCTCTGAGAGACAGATAATCATCATCTCCCCCACCACACACACGCACACACACACACACACACACATGCACACACACGCACAGCCACTTAACCCGACAGAAAAACTGCACCTGTGTGCGAAAGCGAGTGGAGAAGCAAGGGAGCGAACCTTAACTACATCTTAGAGTGTGAGAGAAAAGGTCCTCTGTGGAGCTCTGAGTGCTTGAGCGCTCGAGTGGAACTATAGTGAGAGTACGGCGCGGCTGAACTCTTCCCCGTTCAGAGTGAAAACACTCGGCTCTAAAGCGGTCACCTGTGACTGAGAAGCAACTCGAGTCGAGGCTACTGCACATCCGATAACATTCCAGCACAACAAACTTTTAAAGCATAATACAGTAAATGTGCTCATTAAATACTAGTAATATTATTCAAATGAAGGAAGTTATGAAGGAACGGCTCCGAGGTGGAGACACGGTCAAATCCGTGTGATAGTTTGAGCGACTGCACAACTTTCTTTTAAACGGTGCAATAGGAAAGCGCTCGCCCCATCAGGAGATTGTGGGTTCGAATTCCAACAATGCCACATCCATCCATGGCTGGAAGACAAGAGAGCAATATTAGTTGTGCTGTCTGGGTGGGAGGGATCTCCCCTGTCAATCACAGCGACACTAGCCAATCACGGGCGTCTGTGAGCTCATGTATGCGGAAGAGGGCGGACAGCATCTTCCAATATCACTGCATTTCATATGACTGAATGAAAAGTTGCAGCTGTTACAGATTGCATAATTTTTTTTTTTTTTTCAAGAAATTTGAACGAACAAGACATAGTTTTGTTGTGATTCAAGAGAATTTTATAAATGAAGGCAGTCAGGAGGAAAAGTTGAGCTTTTCTTTCGCCTTCTTTTAGCTGAAAGCCAAAGAAAACAGTCTGGCTTTTTAGAATCTGGCACTAAATAGTCCATTCACAGCGGACTCACGTCAGCACCGTGACAAATGAAAGGAAAATGAAATGAAAGGAAGAACATTTCCAGTTTTGTGTAATACACATTTTTTCCACGTCTGTCCCGCTCTGCAGCAATTCCACGTCTTCCCACGTGGACCTAATGATAGAGATACGGAGAAGAGAGAGACGGTGCGAGAAGAATCACGAATCAGGAAGAATCACGCTTATTATAAGTGCTATCTGCCTGAACACCTGAATGTGGAGAGAAAAAGGAAAGACGGGCGGATCTAATGAGGGGACGGAGAGACATTTGGCAACTGCAGCGTGAAAAATGAGATGATGGCTCTCATCATGAAAAAGCAGCCAAAGAGTATGGGGAATTTAAAAAAAACGATCGCTCATTATTGCCGGGCGTGGAGGGCAAGGCAAAGCGAGACTGAGGATAAAACACATCAGCGGACATATTGTTCGGAATAATTTCGCGAGAGTAAATTAGACCGTTCCAGTTTTTTGGCTCAAAACACAAGACTGCACCTCACCATCTCACGGTCTCACCGCCTGCCTTCCAGAGGTTTTGGGTTACGATAAACTACAAAAAGCACAAAGCACCAAGTGTGGGCCGAGTGCAGACACATAACACATAACACATGCAGTATAATTTCCTGTTCTTCTTTTGTTTTGCATTTGGAACAGATTTGGAACTAATTACCGTTATGAAGTGAAAAAGTTTCCAAAGCTTTTGCATTTAGGTGGATTTCTGATCTTGAATATCAACAGTCAACCCATCACCCAAGGTTGCCAGGGTCATGGTTTTTATGCCAAATTGGGATGATTCTGGAAGAAGGTTGTGGGTGGGGAAAAGCAAGTCCGCATGTGACATTTTTTAGGCTAGTTTAAAAACAGTCCACAGCTTTGAGGATAATGTTTTAAAGGAAATAACTGGAATTAAATTTAATCAATGTCCGCAAACATAGGCTCTGGCAAACAAAGGGAAAGTGTACAGTAAGTGCAGACAGTGTATATGCAATGCACAGAATCATTTCTGTTGTAAGATATATTGCACAGATTGGGTGAGGGGAAAGGGGGATTATGAAGAGGATAATGTCCATACCAGGCGACGATCAAATGATTCAGAAATGCGTGCACACCATGGTGAAAAATAAGAAAAGTGTGTCTCCTTTTTCCAATACCTGAATCTTTTGGCCTAGTTTCAGGTATCAGATTTTTTCTGAGACCTGGCATCTCTACCCTCACCAGCGTCTCACCAACCTAACACATTCTGACCAATCAGAATTGAGAATTCAACTGCGCTGGGTATAAAAGACACGTAAATACAAGAGACAGACATGACTAGCTATAGAGGCATTCATACCTATCAGATTCGCCTTTTCATAACATGGATTTTTAGAGTGCGTGCACACACACACACACACACACACACACACACACAATCACAGACACGCACACTTATGATTTTAACATTGTTTTTTATAAACCTTATTCTGGACATATTTAACCCACCGACACACTCATGACACCACAGAACTTGATTCCACTTTCGATAAAGTCCCCAAAAGTAGGAAAGTCAACATCAATTCCCACTGACGACAACATATATTGACATTTGAAATGAAAGTGTTTGTTTGGCCGTGTCTCCATGTGATTACAGCTCGGGTCTGATAGACATGGGTCAACGAGGATGTGGGTGTTGCTAGGAGACAGAGACATGGAATTATGGGTTGGAACAATAATATGCTCCTGTATGAAAAATTTGAAAACATCCATTAAGGGCATCATCCAAAAGCACACACACACACACACACACACACACACTGTTCACCCAGACATTAATTAGCACATATTTGAGAATAATGAGCAGGCGGACAGACAGGCAGAAACAGACAGGTCACAAATAAACGAAAAAACAAAACAAATCAGTGACTCTGTAATGCCGTAGGGAGCATTTATTTTTGCTCTCATGGTTTGTCTCAACATCTTTTGATCTCTTGTCCCCTTAGAGGAAAGCTTCACTGCAAATTAATCTAAAATTCTTCTGACTGATCACCTTTATCCTGATGATGAAACGTTTTTACCCTGATGGGTGTGGTCTCTTTCAGGATGACTCCGCCCCCACAAATGGTTCGATGAGGATGAAAATGATGTAAAACCTGATTAATGATGCTATGACCTTCACACACCGACTAGTGGGACACTTTTGCAGTGACGGATGTTAGACTGCTTTCTACCACCATCATCAAAACATCGACGGAGGGAAAATCTTTTGAAAGAATGGCGTTCAGTTCTAGATATTTTGATTTTTCCTTTTTGTTTTTTTTTTTAAATATTGCATTCAGTCCAAGGTGATGCATATTATGGAGCTTGGAAGCTGACAAACGTATTTGAATATGAATTTTGTATATTTTGTATATATTATCTATATATCAAAGGAAATAATATTTTTTTCTGTTGTGTATTTAATAAAGGCATATTTTTGATAGTATTTTGCCTTTAAAAACATAAAAACTCAGAACCATAAATACAAATCTCAAAATTTCACATTTCAAAAATACAGATTTTATGTCAGTTAGGCGAAACGTGAGGCATCCAGGGAAAAGTAAACACTTTCAGAATGGTCAGTTTTTATGTTTTACTTTACAGTGATGTTAAACATTCGGCACTTAGTATACGTACAGTGTAACTATTTCGCTAACATCCTAGCTCGTTATGCTACACTAATGGTACTTTGCCGAGAGACAAAATTACCTGCTTAATATTAATCGAGCTATTTCATTAGAACATGAAACTTCTTTCGATGGATCTCGTTATGGTTCATGTCTTCCATTTTGACTCCACTTAAAATTGGCAGAAATATACGTGTATTAATTACGACAAACACAAAAAGGAATTTTATTGACTGTGACGCTTCTGTGTGTCTATTCAGATACTTCTGTCGGCTTTCAAACTCCATCCCACTTCACTTCCCTCACTACAGTACATCATGTTTCTGCTGAACCTCAGGACCATTAGAGTTTATTACAGTTTTTTGAGTAACAGTTTTTTGTTTCAACCTCCTGCCACCTGGAAATGAAAAATGGTTGTGTTGAAATCAATGATTTTTCAGTTATGGCTGCTCTAAATCTCTTATATAACCTTCATTTCATCTACATTGTATTGAAGAAAGAAGAAAAAAAGGTCAGAACTTTTCTTTGCTGATGCACTGATCATTAACTTCAAGCAGAGCTCCAGAATACAGAGGTACACTGAGAGAGAGTGACAGAGAGAGAGAGAGAGAGAGAGAGAGAGAGAGAGAGAGAGAGAGATGAAGCTCTCGTAAACAGATGGCTGGCTTTAAATAGTCGGTCCCAAAGGCAGAAACTAGAATATTCAAGCAGCATAAACATCTGAGCATCAACACAGAGCCACACAGTGGAAATAAAACGTCATCTGCCAGTATTAACTCATTGAAATCATGCTTAACGTTGACATGCGTATAACAAGACACATTGTAATTTGTAGTACTTACTATTATTATTAATATTATCATCATCATCATCATCACTCATACCACTCATTTTAATAATGAATTTAATTTTTTTTTTTTAATAGATTTTTGCATATTTCTGGAATTACTCTGGGTGACGAAAAGAATGTTGTAGCGTTATTAGTTTGTTTGCCTGTAGATTTTTGTGAAAAACAATTCAGAAAATCTGTTTAAAGTTCAGACTTTAAACTTTTAACCAGTCCTACTTTTGTGTTGGAGAGTGAAGAGTATATATGCTCACCAGGCAGTGTAACACAATTTGCCCTCTTCCGCATACACGACAGACACTAAGAGACACCTGTGATTAGCTAATGTCACTCTGATTGGCAGGAAAAGAGAGTTGGCCCCTCCCACCCAGAGCGTGGCCAATTTTGCTCTCTTTTATAGCAGTCCAATGGACGCCACTTATTGACGTTTCTGTTGCGCCACTCAGGAATGTCCAATTGTTGATATGGTGAAGCTTTCTGTGAGGAGGTGTTTATTTAACATTTATGGAAGGAGTCTCCAGTGCCAGTGCTTTGTAACAGTCAGAGGTAAAGCTGTAAGTTTAAGTTTTCTGACACTTGACTTTTTATAGCTGCTATAACATAAGTAGTAACAGACACTAACTTGTTTCACCGATGTTCCACATCCAGTAAATGTAACTAGGAATGGATAAAAGGTACATGTCATTTTTTAATATATATAGCAAATTGCTGTGCTATAAGAGGAATAAAGCACTTTGGGACATGTTATAGGAAAATAGTGACCTTCAGGGTTGTTGATTCTTTTCTATAACAGCATGCCCCCAAGTGTTTTATCCGTTACTTTCAATCTCAAAATCATTTTGAACACAAGGTCTTAGTGTGTTGTTTCAGTAAATGTGAGTGAATTTCGAAGGAGGTTCTTTACCAGCTGCACTGTTTGCTAAATTGAGAAAACTATGAGCTGTGGCCAGGTTTTGAAGAAAAAAAAAAAGAGGAACCACGTCTCAAAAAAATTCTAAAGTAATGATGGATTTTGTTGTTTTGCTTGAGGTAAAGGTATAATACAATCCATACAGGATTTTTTTGTGTGTGTGATTGCTGCGGCAAAAAATGATCGATTTTGCTGCGGCTTTGTTCAAAATTTGCGATGCGATGAGTTGTTTGTGCTTTTTTGCAGAACAAAAAGAAAACTACTTGAATTGGCGAAATCGCAATTGCACGAAATTGTTTTGCACGGTCTTTCACAGTGATGTTTGTTGGTAAATGAGACCTTTTATCTCTACTCATGTTCGATGCAACTGAATCGAAGAGGGCTTTGGCTGAATGCTCGTTGTGATGACGTCACATGATGCGTTTTGGCCCAAATCTGTGGAAAGTCTGCGGTAATTTTGAAAAATTACCTTTTCAGTTATGAATTTGCAGGTTGGAGGCCACTTTGCATTTGGAGATAATGAATCATTTTGGCACTAAACTAAAATTAAATGCGCGTCTGGGCAAAGTTTCCACAACAGGAAGACATCATTCACTGTGTTTTTTTGTTGTAATGAAGTGGCCAAACATTAAAAGCAGCACTCTCCAAATTGAAATTGAAGTTCTTTCCCCATGTGAAGATGACAAAAAACATCTTACACCCAGATCAGAATTTCAACAGATAGTGACGAAGAGCAAAAACACATTATGAAACCATCATTCATTGTGCTGAAGGAAATAAAGCCTGAAGTGAAGATTTTTCTTTCAGGAGCACAGCACACTCAGGCGCAGGGCAGAAGTCTCACTGGAACATTAAAAGCCAACCAAAGGCCCAGTCATTATCCAGACCATTACACCATGGAAAATCTGCTGCAACATCTTCAAATGACAGCCAGAATTAGTTGGGGGAAAAAACTGCTTTAGCTTAGGCAGTGCGCCAGAGTGACTGACACTTGTGCAAAGAAAAAGCCTTGCATTTTAAATTAGTTACTAAATCAGTTGACTTTTAAATGAGTTTTTCTGTGGATAGAGAACAAAATCTAATAATATGTGGCTGAAGAAGCAGCTCTGTCTTTATTACCGTCTCAAAACAAGTTTTCAGGTTTCAAGCATTCAATTTTTCATGTTTTAAACGTTTAAATACAGCGCCTTGTGAATTTGAACTTAGAACTGGTCCTTTATGTGACTCCAACAGCAGAAATAAAAGTGTTAGATAACAGTAACCCTCTTTCCGACTTTCCTGAAGAACGGTGTTCATTTGTCCATTCGTGAACTGGGTTAACACAGAAAGTAGCACAGAAGACAAAATAAAATCAGCAAAGTAGTAAGACACAGAGATGATGAAATACCTGAATAAAATAAATAAAATGGATAAAATTAAATTTAAAATAATTAAAGAATTTGATTAATAACTAATTAGACCTGCCGTTTTGGTGATGCTCTGACCCAGTTGTCTAGCCATCACAATTTGTTCCTTGTCAAAGTCGCACAGATCCTTAAGCTTGCCCATTTTTCCTGCTTCCAACACATCAACTTCAAGAACTGACTGTTCACTTGCTGCCTAATATATCCCACCCCTTGACACTGTAATGAGATAATCAATGTTATTCACTTCACCTGCCAGTGGTTTTAATATCATGGGTGATCGGTGTATCTATCTATCTATCTATCCATCTATCTATCTATCCATCTGTCTATCTATCTATCTGTCTATCTACCTACCTACCTACCGTGGTACTTGAAAGTTTGTGAATCCTTTAGAATTGTCTATATTTCTGCATAAATATGACCTAAAACATCATCAGATTTTCACATAAGTCCTAAAAGTAGACAAAGAGATCCCAATTAAACAAATGAGACAAAAATATTATACTTGGTGTAATACTTTTGAGTGGTAAAAGTATGTGAATTAGGCTCTAGGATTAGCAGTTAATTTGAAATTAGAGTCAGGTGTTTTCAATCAATGGGATGACAAGGTGTGAGTGACAGTCAGGTGTTTTATTTAAAGGACAGGGATCTATCAAAGTCTGATCTTGTTTGTGGAAATGTGTCATGGCATGAACAACATTGGCTCTCACATTGGCTAATGTTCATGAGTCCACCATCAGGAGAACACGGAACAACAATGGTGTGCATGGCAGGGTTGCAAGGAGAAAGCCACCGCTCTCCAAAAAGAACATTGCTGCCTGTCTGCATTTGATAAAGATCACGTGGACAAGGAAAAAGGTTTTCTGGGTAGATGAGACCAAAATGGATCTTTTTGGTTTAAATGAGAAGTGTTATGTTTGGAGAAAGAAAAACACAGAATTTCAATATAAGAACCTTATGCCATCTGTGAAACATGGTTGTGGTAGTATCATAGTAGTATCATGGTTTGGGCCTGTTTTGCTGCATCTGGGCCAGGACAACTTGTCATCATTGATGGAACAATGAATTCGGAATTATACCAGCGAATTCTAAAGGAAAATGTCAGCACATCTGTCCATGAACTGAATCTCAAGAGAAAGTGGGTCATGCAGCAAGACAACGATCCTAAGCACATAAGTCGTTCTACCAAAGAATGGTTAAAGAAGAATAAAGTTAATGTTTTGGAATGGCCAAGTCAGAGTCCTGACCTTAATCCAATAGAAATGTTGTGGAAGGACCTGAAGCGAGCAGTTCATGTGAGGAAACCCACCAACATCCCAGAGTTGAAGCTGTTCTGTACTGAGGAACGGGCTAAAATTCCTCCAAGCCGATGTGCGGGACCGATCCACAGTCACCGCAAACGTTTAGTTGCAGTTCTTGCTGCATAAGGGGGTCACACCAGATACTGAATGCAAAGGTTCACATACTTTTGCAACTCACAGTTATGTAATAGTGAATCATTTTCCTCAATAAATAAATGACCAAGAATTTTTTTTTTGTCTCATTTGTTTAATTGGATACTTTTTATCTACTTTTAATACAAAAAGTATCCTATGAGAAACTTATTTTATTTCTTACATTTAATTTCAAACTTCATTAACTTTATTCACTGACGAATAAAAAGAGTAAATAAACTGTGGATGTGATACACAATGTTTTAAACTACTAGTATAATTATCTAGTAATATATTGAGTGCGTGATTGGGTGATTTTTATGATTTCACACTCGGTAAAGGTTTGTTTACTTTTTTTCCATCGTCATATTTTTCTGACCAACAAATGACGGAGTTTTATACATGCGTTTTCAGCCCTACACACTCCTCAACCACTGTTGTTTAGCTTTTTTGGTTTGTTTAATTATACACTCGTGGGGAAAATAAATAAATAAATAAATAAAAAATTTGACTGGCAAAATATTAAGCTGTTAATGGTCTTAACAAATCACTGGTCAGAAAATTAGCAAGAATGAAATAAATGAACTCCCGGGACCTCCTGTGCCACCAAATTCACTTATATAGTCTACCTGTATGCAAAGGTAAAATCATGACAATAATAAAAATGTTTGATGTAAAATTCAAACTAATACACGTGTGGGTGTACAAAATTAAAATAAAGTAAAAAATAAAATAAAATAAAATAAAAATCTGTCTGCAAGTTTACCCACAAGGCTTAAACATTTAAAGAAATCAAAAGGGGAAAGTTATCCCATACTAAGTTACTTGATCCATTTGTTTTATTCTTGCTAATTTCCTGACCAATGATTTGTTGTTAAGGCAATTAAAAGCTTCATATCATGACATTTTGGGCGTGGCCAATTTGCCCAGGAGTGTACACACTGAGAAAACAAACCAAACCAAATTGCAAACGAACCCAAAAGCATCAATTTTGCTCTGATTCAGACTCAGGAACTGGACTAATAGGTGTAAACGCACGCTTAGATTTTAACCTCTTCACCTTTAATCAAATCTTTGGAGCAAAATGTATTTAAGATCACAAAAATCAAAAAAGTCTGATATGAAGGAACACCTACTGTACTTGTGAGGTTTTTTTTTTTTTTTTTTTTTTTGCTTTTGGATCACGGACACACCCACACAACAACTCTATATCATCTACAATCACCATGGACTGATATTTTGTCTGTGCTTGCCTGTTATTTTATGGTTTTTGAAAATGTTTGTGCTCTTTTATCAAGCTGGGTTTTGAAGCTGGCTGTCATTGTGTCTGTTTTGACTGATATTTTGTCTGTCATTTGCAAGATCTTGTCAATATTTTTGTAGGTTTTTTTATTTTATTTTGATAAACTGTGTTTGGACACAGCTGGCTACATTTTCGTCAGCTTTTTTTAAAAAAAACGGTCATCTCTGCATCAAGACTGTGAAATCTCTCTGTCTCTCTCTCTCTCTCTCTCACATACATATATGTATATATATAAGTTTTGTCTGGTCTTGTATGTAAATTTGTTCCATTACTTTTCCCTTCCTCATGAGCACATCTTAACCTCTGTGAAAAGGCACCAGAGAAGAGCTTGACGTCTGCCGGGAGATTAATAGGCTCATGCCCAAGAGATTGAGGGAAGTGTTCAAGTCCCGTCTGAGGTTATGGAATTATGGATGAAAATCGTATTTGCTCTGATCACGATTCAAATCAGGCACCGTCTTATTTTCATTATGGCGAGGAACGCGATGATTAAAGAGAGAAGGAACACTCGAGTGGATTTGCCGAGACACAGAGAGAAAACACTTAAGCCTTATAAATTAACTCGGCAAAACTGAATTTAATCAACCGCCTTATTAAAATGAATGCGCCAGTGGTTTATTTAACTTCATTATAAACAAAGCTGTATATTATAATGCCTCAGAAGAAGCATTAATTATTTAGAGGGAAACTTTTTTTCCCCCTAATTGTGTTAGTCTTCTCCTTTCATTTCAGTGGAGAAGTCGTCTCTCCAGTCCATTCCACCTCTTCCTCTTCTCTTCCTTTACTCCACTCCTCTGTAGAAAGTGCAATTTTGTAGAAAATGACATTTCGGTTTTGCTCAGCACTAAATTACTTTGGTTAAAATTCCTACAGATTTTTCTGTCAGATCGGTTTGTTCTTAGTGCCGGGGTTAGTTTAGGACAGAAAAAAAAATTAAAAAAACAGAATCACTGAGTTGGAAAAAGGATCACCCCCTCCTAAAAATGACTAAACTACTAAGTGATTCTGTTTTTTAATATTTTTTTTTCTGACATGTTGGTGTTGTATCTTTCACTTGGATGTTATAAGTTGCACTGAGTAAATACAGCTGGATAAAACAAAAACTGTGTCCGTCTTCATTTCAGGCTGAAAAGCAACAAAATGTGATTATTTTAAAGAGTGGTGGATTCTTTTCTATACCCACTGTATCTGTCTGTCTATCTATCTATCCATCCACCCATCCATCCAGCTATGTAATCTATCTATCTATCTATCTTTCTTTCTTCACGTGTGATTTTCACAATTAATTTATTTTCACTTTTTTTTCTTTTTTACACACAATTAATTTAATTTTCACATGATATTACACAATTTATTTACTTCCCTTATTTACTTCATTAAAAAAAAGAAAATGCAGGATCCACTTCTATATTTTTATTAATTTTTCACACGTTAATTTTTCAAATGCTGGACACGTGCTTTTATGGATCACGTATTACTCACACGTGAAAGAGATGTGATTTCTCTGTAAGAACCAGGCGACTAGTTTTCTACATTAGCGCCATGAGATACTGAAATCTACTCGCTTTCACTTCTTATTAGCTCCGTTAGCACCTAGTGGAAATGCTGAGAGATTTCACTGCTAAAAAATGTCTCTCAGCATTTGTTTATCTCTCGTCTCAAGCGTTCCCACAATGCAGCAGTTCCTCCTCATTACCCTCTCCTGCGTCTGACAGGTTTATTTTTGCGCTGCTGCGTTAACAGTCAGTAGAAGCAGACCTTAATAGTTCTGTGAATGTCAGGAGTAATTTGTCTCCTGAGGTGTCTCTACTGACATCAAAGCTGAGCTCTCACTCAAACACACTGGGTCTTTTTTGAGTCTCTTCCACACACACAAACATTTAGACTCGTTCATATCAGGCAGTACAGATGTGAGCAGAACGTGTGAAGAATGAAACAAGCAAACCTTTCTTCAGCGTTTCTAAATTCTCGATTCTGATCGGTCAGAAGGTGTCGATTCATGTTTTATAATAGCAGTCCTGATAGTAGTTCTGGCTGCAAAGCAAATCGCAGCTTGATGAATGCGCTTGTCCTTATATACGTTATCGTTTGTATAGTAACAGCTCATTCACAGGGACTTTTACAGCGGATGCTCCACATAAACGGATTAAAAACTCTGGATGGTTTGCTTTCTCCAAACTCTCCTACTTCTACTACAGACACATGTGCTGTCACTCAGTAGTGTGTGTGAAGCACTTTTAGGAGGATAAGAAGTACTCTCCTTTAAACCTTGGCACACATTAGCACTCCTTCTTCCTTCACTGCCCACTACAGCGCTGAGTCACTCCAAAACAAACACCAGCTGAAAGCCTCCCGGGTGTGCAGTAAAGGACAGAACATTAGCACGGATTCGCCTTAAAGCCCGAGAGCCAGTGACTATGACTGAGCACGAAATACAATACTTACAAGGATTAGACAGATTTCATAATTAAAATCAGACTCTTTATGATACTAATTCTAAATATCATAAAACAGGTGATAAAACCTACGCTAAAAGCTTCAAAAGCTAGACGTAATTCACTTTTTCGTACCATACTTACCTGAGTGGACGGAGACACCACCCACACACACACACATACACACACACACACACACACACACACACACAATATAATTACAAGTGTTATTGCATAATGGAGTGTGGGGGGAAAAGTTTCAAGTCCAATAAAAACAAAGTATAAAACAGTTTGCAATTTTTATGTGCACTTTGAGCACAATTTCTGTGTAGCCATAAAGCGGGTTCCTCTGCACTCCTGGCTCTCTATAACTCTAATGAGATGAATTCCTCACGCCATGAGCTGGTTATGGATAATCAATGAACTTTCAAATGAAAGAAAAATGCTCAGGGAATGAATGCAGAGATGCTCAAAGTCCCTTTATCTCCACTAACAACTCAGAGAATGGGGTGCAACACAATGCCTCTATCTGTATCTGTGTATATATATATATCATGCTCCAAATATATACTCACAGAGCACTTTATTAGGAACACCTGTACACCTACACATTCATACAGTTATCTAATCAGCCAATCTTTTGGCAGCAGTGCGATGCACAAAATCATGCAGATACAGGCCAATAGCTTCGGGTAATGTTCACGTCAACCATCAGAATGTGAATTTGACCGTGGCATGATTGGTGGTGCCAGACGGGTCAGTTTCTCTCCTGGGATTTTCATGCACAGCAATCTCAAGAGTTTACAAAAAACATCCAGTGAGCGGCAGTTCTTTGGACGGAAACGCCTTGTTGATGAGAGAGGGCAACGGAGAACGGCCAATCTGGTTCGAGTTGACAGAAAGGCTACAGTAACTCAGGTAACCACTCTGTACAAGTGAGGTGAGCAGAAAAGCATCTCAGAACGCACAACACGTTGAACCTTGAGGTAGAACCCTAGAGCTTCAAGCTAGCTGCACCAAACTTTCCACAAACCTTCAGGCTTCTGACTTAGTGTGCTCGGACTTTTCTAACTGATTGGAATGACAGTTTTCCCATTACATAAGCTCAAAATGGCCAAAATTCCCATTGACTTCCATTGAAAAATTTGGACAGTTATAACTCCTAAACCTTTCAACCTACATTCACTAAACTCAGCATAGCTCGTCAGGCTGTTCTGTATCAAGCTGCATTTTTTATTTATTTTTTTTTAACTGATCGGACTCACGGTTTTCCCGTAGCGGATGATCAAATATCCCAAAAACTCCAATACGCTTACACTGACGGAAATCTTTCTACCAGTAACTAACCGTCTATTTTTCTGTCTGTCTTTCACCCTTTCTGTCTTTCTCTCTTTCAACTTCAAATTCAAACGTACACAGTACCCCAATGCACAGCTCTAATCTCAAACCTTTCTGTCAAGCTTTCTAAAAAAAGTGCTCCTCTATATTTGTATATTTATCAAAAATCTTTTTTTTTTAATTAACCTATTTTATAATACACTTTATATTGTGATCAATATTGTGTATTGTAGAAATATCTTTGAGATATGATATATGTTTAACATATTGCCCACCCCTATATCACCATCATCCTTAACACACAGTCATGCAGTCAAATGACTTTTTCCCCCCTATTCCATTTGTGCACTATTTGAATTTTCACATTTTCAGTATTCAGCTGCAAAAATGTATTTTCTAAAAATCCCACTGCAATGTCTAAGGATGTTGTACTTTAAAATAAGTCTGTTAAAACGTGTACTTTCTACACATTCAGCCACATGACTCCTGTGATGCTTGATGTAGGAAAAAGGCTGTAAATCTTTTTAAGAAAAAGAAATAAGAATTTTTTTAAAAAAATGTAGAATCATTAGTTAGCTTCTACCTCACTATTGTACAAGTAGTGAGCACATATAGTGATAGGAACTGGAAAAAAAATATATCAGAAACCAAAACTGACACTGGAGACTCCTTCCAAAAACTCAAAGTAAATATCTCCTCAGAGAAAACGTCACCATATCAACAACTACATACAGTTTTTGTGTCTGCCGTACAAGATCCCTGTGTAAGCTGTGACTACAGAAACGATTATGTACAGTATTAGAATGAGTGCATTACTATAAACCTGTGATTTATCTTGGACCTGTGAAAATTGATCAAAACCTTCTGACTGATCAGAATTGAGAATATAACCGAGCTGTGGTGTAAACTGTACTTTTGGGGATTAGATGATAATAGTAAGTGCGCCACACCTCAACTAGAGTATTCCCCTAACTGTATTTTAAATGAGAGGGGGAAAAAAATTCAGATCAATAAAGCCGCATAATTGAGAGTGATATTAAAGAGTCATATTTTTTTCCCTCTCACAACATCCCCAACACAAAAGACAAAAATCGATCCTGAATTAGATTACTCCGAGACGTGTGATGTGTGTGTGACAGAGTAAAACCCTTAGAGACGCCGTGGATTTCTTTCTGCATCAAAGTATCGTGCGAGCCGAGGCGTCATGGCTTCCGACGACTCGAGTCTGTTTTTCCCTCTAATCTCCTCTTCGACTGAAACCCTACAGCCACATGTTTATTTCATGTCTCTGTCCCATTTTTACTTCTCCATCTGCTCCTTGCAGAAGCTCTTGTTCCTGTGGCACTGAAACATCAAAGAAGAAGGGATGATGGGGTTTGGAGAAAGAAAAGAGAGTGTACTCAAATTCCCCACTCATCCCATTCCAGGTTCCGGAAACCCAGTCCAAAGGTTTATGGCGCTTCTGTAGTTCAGCCTCACACACGGGTACAGCTGTAGATCGCAGAAGTGTGCTTCGAGAACGAGAATTAACAAAGCTGCTTCGATAACCAAAGGGTCAATAGATCAGACAAAATGGACACATTAGGTATAGGACACTGTAATGCAACAAATCCAAATGACTGGCTCGAACGATTCCTCGGACCAATCGTACGGCGTGTGTGGTTCGACATTTCTTACGACTTTAGATTATAGGTTTTTGCAGGAACTATCATCTTATCCTGTCAGTACGTGTGTAGCAGAGAGCCTCTGGTTGCGTGTATGTAGCTAGAGTTAGCTTGCTTTGCTAATCTGCCAACGAAGCTAGTCCAAATCCCAGCACGTAAAGCAAACAACCAGTTTTCACACTGATTAATGTAAAATTTAATTATTATTATTATTATTATTATTATTTTTTTAAATAGTTAGCTTTCGAAGGTATTAGTTTTCTATGAAGGTTCACAAAACAGAGCTGCAGTTCTGAATTCTCTTGATTTTGTGCAAAACACGGCAAATAAACCAATAAATCAGACAATGCAATATCTGCATTTAGTTCCTAAAGTGATTAGCGTTTGGTAATGGAGGTTTAAAAAAAAAAAAAAAAACTTGTCTTGGTTTTTCTGAAGCTGAAGGAACATAGGTGTATAAATTACACAGTAGACTGTATACAATTTGGTTATGACCTTTTTTAAAAATTTTTATTATTTTTTTTAAATAGTTCATCCAGTGTGAGTTTTTAAAAAAAAAAAAAAAGATAGTTTGAAGACTCTGGCTGCGTCCAAAGTCTTCATACTGTGTACGGCAAACAAGTACAGCTTAACTACAAGGAACAACGCTTAATACCTAGCACTTATACTTGAAAAGAGCTGACCCGATGCCTTCTGCCATTTTTGATTGACAGCTCTTCTGCACCAGTCCCGTCGCCTTATGGGACAGCGCGGTATCCACTGTTTCCATGCTACAGAATCTCAGCTGAAGCAGTAGGTCATCCAGGTATTTCTCGCCTATACTGTTTTATGAATACTGAGAATTCGGACATACCACTCCTTTGGCGTAGGGTAGTAGGGATATTTGGATGCAGCTTGCTTGATTTTTGATTGAAACGGATAGTTTTCCACTGACAGCCGATATATTCCATCAGGCGGTCTAACCAAGGTTTGTGACCAAGGATTGACCATTTGCAACATACAGTAATTAATATCATGATATATTACATTTACTATTGGCAGGAAGTTTAAAATTCGATTCATCTAAATTAATATAATGAATGTGACTTTTGATTAATTCTTTTTTTTTATTACGTAAATGAATCTAAAATGAATTTAAAACGAGGATTGAAGGTAGAAGGTTGGCCACCAAGTATACAGAGTGATGGAGATACTGGAATGTGACAGTGTGATATGCGGTCAGTGATTGTTTTCCGAAAAGACCACGTGGTTCGTCGTGACCAGATGGCATGGAAATAGGTTTTCTCCAGGCTATGACCATTTCTTACTGGAACAGGCCACACCCACGAGCAGTAACAGCTGGAAAACAACAAAATCGACTGGAGCGACATCAATGACTAGCGGCATGCCGTGTGCTTTGAGCATGTTGACACTTTTACTGAGAAGAGGTACAGTGCAGGAACAGGAGGAGGGTGAACTAAAAGAGACGGTGTCAGCCCCTTTAGGCGGGTGGTCTTCTGTTTCCTCCTTCAAAGTTGACGAGGTGGTAATAACTTTAGTCTAAAAGTGGCACAATACAACAAAAACTCAAGTGGACATGAGGTGACGTTCCACTGAGCTTCCAAAGAGCAGTGCTCAGGATCTATAACATGATTTCCCCTGAGAGGAAATTTCTATCTACAGTTATGTGATCTTTCGTTTCCCTATTCGCTTCTGATTTTTTTTTTTGGAAGACTCTGCGTTTGGTTGGTGGACAGAGAGGACGGGGTAAAGAACTAATTGCGCTCCCATTTGAGAGTTCGTATTTAACCCAGCGCCTCTGATTTTAAAACAGGATCAGGTTCATGCATTATTAAAGGAGAAGCCCAACCCCGAGTTGCTGCTGCAGTATGCAGGAACGCTGCCAAGTGTGTCGAATTCTACAGCACGGCTGAAATTAAAGAGCGAGAAGTGCAGCAGCTTCATAACGTCAAAGTTTAAAGAGATGCACTAGTTTATTAGCAAGCTAATTAATTAATAAACCACTAACAAGGTCTTAGATTTATGCTACACTATTTTTAATTAACAAAGACACTCAGTATGAGGTTTGAATCCAAAGCCTGGTGAAAGCGTACACTTATTATTTTTTTAAATAGTACAACGCTGCTGAATTCTCAAATCTGATTGGTCAGAAAATGTTGATTAGTTTTCTGTAACAGCACCTCAGACAGTAGTTTATATCCTTCATAAATGAATAAAAAAACGCTTAATTGTTGACAGGTTGCTGTAATATAGCGGGAAATAAAACAATTTTAACATTAACTCTACTTCATCTCAACCAACTGTTGATTTTCCGCTAGAATTGTTTTAGTCCTCACATATCACCCACCACTAGTGGGCACTCTTATGCATTCCACTTCTTCTTTTCTACTGAAGGCGCAAAGGCACCCTATTGTTATTCTATGTTTTCTTTTATCTTCTTCTGGCTAGGGTGTCTATGGCAGCCCATAGAACCGTCTGGTAAAAAGTTGTGAAATTTGGCACACTGATTGGGGAGGGTCTAAGGAACATTCAGACCAAAATTGGACCAAGTGCTGCCAATGCTCTAGCGCCACCACCGGGTCAGATTTTGGCCTAATTTGGAAGTACTTTTATGATCATAACTTTAAAAGACTAGATTCTCTGGTTTGAGACGAGTTCAACGCATCCTATGACGTCAATTTTCCGCCATCTTACATTTTGTCAAAAACCTTTTTTTCGCTACTGCTCCTACAAATTTTCATCACCAAAATTGGCAGACGTCATCTTCAGAGTAAGCCTCACAAAAGAATTTTTAATAGTCCAAATGGTTTGCCCGTAATGGGCCAACGAATCTGACAGTGAAGTCACCAAACAGGAAGTGAGGCTGTATCTCAAACTTGGTAGGCATCTTCAGGACCATGACTTGAGGCTATGCAACAAATTTCATGACCGTGCCACCTACTGGTCAAAAGTTACAATAACATGCCTAAAATGCTTAAATCTAACTGCGATTTTTGCTACTCCTCCTCCAAATTTTGTACAATCTTCACCAATCTTCTTATTGTTGTTCTTATTATTTTTATCCACTAACTTCTCCTTTTCCTTTCGGCTGTTCCCTTCAGGGGTCGCCACAGCGAATCATCTGCCTCCATCTAGCCCTATCCCCTGCATCCTCCTCTCTCAGAACGACTGCCTTCATGTCGTCCTTCACTACATCCATAAACCTCCTCTTTGGTCTTCCTCTCGACCTCCTGCCTGGTTGTAACCTCACTGTTCCACTTGGATCCCTCTCATTCACACACATGTATTCTGTCTTGCTGCGACTAACCTTCATTCCTCTTCTCTCCAGAGCAAACCTCCACCTCTCTAGACTTTCCTCCACCTGCTCCCTGCTCTCACTACAGACCACAATGTCATCCGCAAACATCATAGTCCATGGAGATTCCTGTCTGACCTCATCTGTCAGCCTGTCCATCACCACCGCAAACAAGAAGGGGCTCAGAGCCGATCCTTGATGCAGTCCCACCTTCACCGTGAACTCCTCTGTCACACGTACCGCACACCTTACCACTGTCCTACTGCTCTCATACATATCCTGCACCACTCTAACATACTTCTCTGCCACTCCAGACCTCCTCATACAATACCACAGCTCCTCTCTTGGCACCCTGTCATACGCTTTCTCTAAATCTACAAAGACACAATGCAGCTCTTTCTGACCCTCTCTGTACTTCTCCATCAACATTCTCAAAGCAAATATTGCATCTGTAGTGCTCTTTCTTGGCATGAAACCATACTGCTGCTCACAAATGCTCACTTCTACCCACAGCCTTGCTTCCACTACTCTTTCCCACAACTTCATTGTACAACAAAACATTGTAACAAAAGGTACAAAAGGTTGCAGCAAAGTAGATTATTCCAATTAGTTTTCTGTCTTTTTTTCTTTCTTTCTGGAAACGTTCCATAAACAACATCCAACAGGACGAAAAGCCCAAGACACGACTTCTCATAGCTTTCCGATCTTTCATTTTGCTGACTGTGGAGGAGCCGAATGCTGTTACATCTGTTTTCATTTGAACACTGACTATTAAATAAGCGGTGCAACAGTTTAGTGATACATCAACAAGAGTAAACATGGCTCCTTAATGAATAGCGCAATCATCTCGAGAATTAGATCTGACTTAATGCACTGCTTTTGTCCCTTGAGAATACTAATGAGCTGAAAGTCATTATTGCATTTGACAAATGATTACATCTTTTATTCATAAAGCTCGATCCAGACAGCATGCACTTGGCCTTAAGGCACACAAACGACTAAAATGAAAATGAACACAAACGCAACAACAAAATGCTTGTTATAAAATTTTATTTGGAATAAAACCATATTACATGTAGTGTGGTCAGCCTACACGATCTACCTCAGATAAGAACAACACAGCTCAGTGGACGTGAAACAGCACAAACGAATTAACATCGGGACCTGGACGTACGAGATGCTGACCTGAGATCAGTGCTTTCACGACGGAGGGGACAAAACCTGATCTCAGATCAGCACTCGGAGATATCTGACGCATCCAAACCCCGCAGTCTGGGACACACCGGACCGGTTATAGTAGTGTTAATGCGTCACTAGAAAAAAAAAAAAGCACAAAATACACCACGTAGGAAAAAAAAGCGATGATAAAATTCACAGACCAACCACAGAATTTTATGCTTTACTTCTTTCTTTTTTTTAATTAAATCGTTGACTTTTCATTTTCAGCCTTATCTCTTAATCTCGATCTCATCCCTGATCTTACTAAATAAGTGGTCTCAAGGTATGTGATTTAAAATATACCATTTGTGGTTTTAGGTTTCTGTTTGTGGTTTTGCGAAAGAAAAAAGAAAAAAAAAAAAAAAAGCACGAATCTCGCAAACGAACGCTGTTGAGTCTGAGGTAGCAAGGCAATCATGGCTTTCTTCTGATTTGATCTGACTTTAGAAAACTATTCGACTCAAAGAGGGAAAAAAAAAAAAAATTTCATCAAATCTGAATTTAGAACTCTTTATATCCGTCTCGTAAATCCTCTCCTTGGAATGGATGCTGTATAGGCACACAGGGCTAAAACATCTCAGCATTCCTGAACATGTACAGTATTTACACGTGGGGGTGGGGGGGGGGTATGGGTTCGAACAGGAACTAGTTTCCACAACAGTGAATGTAACTATAAGCGGATAAAAAGTACGAGTTGTCACTCTTTAATTTAAAAAAAAAAAAAAAAGTTTAACGTTGGCAAATTGCTGTGGAGTCGGAAGAGGAATGGATGGAGACATCGGACTTCAGCACGTGCCGTTATTGGAAAATAATGTGGTCAACGTTGATGATTTATTTTCCCCAAGAACAGCCAACCACTTAGCGGGTGACGGCACGGATTACGCTGTAAACACGAGAAACACAGCAGAGGGATGCATTCTGGGAGAAACATGCATTTATCAGTATGAGGTGATTCATTAAGGGGCAAAAACACGAGTGGTCTTCATACCCAGGTACGTGTACGCAAACGACGTTTTTTTTTTTTTTTTTCTCTTTTTCTTTTTTCTGACGGTGTTAAATATCTGAGAAATGTGAAGGAGGTAAACGGAGGTTCCCGGAGAGCGTGCACAAAAATAGAAATACAAGCTGAACAGGTTATACGTTCCGAAGCCCCCCATTAGCTGAAATATCATCTGCGTTATTCGTACAAATCCCAAGCGAAAACCCGAGACAGGTTCGATCTACAAGTTCACGGAATTTACAGTTGCATAGTACAGACAGACGGGGTGATGGACGGACGTGGCGGTCGGGAATTCGGTGGTGGAGTGGTAGATGGATCGAGGACGATGCGAGGAATTCCGGGTTGGCTATCTTCGTCTGGGAGAGCGGGGACTTCACCACATCGCGTGCCGCATCACCAACGCTTCTTACTCCGAAGACGTAAGCAGCTCTCACATCACCTAAAAACACACACACACACACACACACACACACACACACACAAAATCAGCTAAAATAACCGCCATTTTGTTTGGGTTTGTTAGAATGATAACACAAATGACAATTATGGCTACGCCCACATTAATCTGAAAACTGCATTTTTGTTTTAAAACGCTCTCAGTCTACATTGGCGTCTCCGTCTCTACACTAAAACGTCAGAAAACGTTCACATCCCTATACTGCGCGTGCGTAAAAAAAAAACGTAAGAAGCTCTGGCCTGCGTCATTTATTTTAAAAACGCAATCTGAAGGTTGTACAAACTGACATTAATCTTTAACGAAGCTATCAAACTGGAGAGCAGGCACAACAACTGTAGTCAAACATCGTCCACCATCTTGTTTCTTTTGAGTTGAATTGATCACATGATTGAGTCATGACCAAAGAATACGTCATTGTTTTTGATTAGTCATCGTTTTCTCAGTCCACACAACAACACGAAAACTGCGTTTTCAAATGTATCGACTTGGGAGAGCGTTTTCGAAAAGCTCTGTTTTCGCTAGGGCAGAAGGCCAAAACGTAGAGAAAAAGACGCGTTTTCAAATTTATCCGGATTAATGTGGACGTAGCCTCAGTAAACGAGCCAATTTTGGGACCCAAATACAAGAAACGTGATAGAAGTATAAACATCAGCTGTTTCAATGAATTCCCCAAATGCTAGTATCGTTTCTTGATAGTCGTTAATTTCTAATGTTCATACGAAGTTGAGAACAGATCCTGCGAACAAACTTTCAGCAACAGTTTTAAAATGTGATAACCATGAGCATCTTACACCGACTGCTATCATAAGACGGAAGATTCCCTTTTCTTCATCGTGGATTACTAGCCATGTAGCATGAGGTATAAAAACAGCCACAATGCAGCGACATTCAGCCAATCTGTCATTAAAGCTACACATTAAAGCATTTTTCGCAGATGAGCATCCCCTTGTGGTCAAAGTTGGAACAACATGCTAATTAACTACTTCTCCAACCCCAAAGCATAAATTATTTTTTTTTTCTGTATTATTTATTTTAAAAAAATTAACTTGGAAGCACACTCTCTCTGTTTTTTTTCCCGTCCACCCCCACTCTGCTGCACCTTGAAAATGTCCCATAGCACTAAACTGAAAACTAATCTGTCCTTAAAATGCAATCCAGCGCAGGTGCTAAAGGAGAAGTCTGCTTCACACACTCTTTTACAGCAGGGACAAGAAACAGAAGCAGGTGAACACAGAGTTCTGGGGAAAACAGTGCTTAAACTGGCGGCGTATGTCTTTGTTTTCTCCTTTAAACACTGTGGTGATGAAAGCAGCAGTTTAAAAGCTTTAAGGAATGATTGTTTAATGGAAGGATGATAAAACAGGAAAAGAAAGGGGGGGGGGAGCACAGAGGCCCATTTGAACACTATCTCACACTCAGGACGGTTCTGCAGGATCATACTGACTCGACCAGACAGGTTTAATTAAATATCTGCTCAGCGGTGAGAGACTGCGGGACTGAGCGCCCTCCATTATACAATTAACTATTACTGACTGAGTGTGGGGAGAGAGAGAGAGAGAGAGAGAGAGAGAGAGTGTGTGTGTGAGCCAGAGGGACAAAGAGAGAGTGAGACAGACAGGGAGACAGAGAGCGAAAGAGTGAGACAACGAGAAAGAAAGAGAAAAACAGTTTGTGTGTGTGTGAGACAGAGAAAGAGAAGGCAAGACAGCAAGAGAGAGAGAGACAAGAGACACAGAAAAACACAGAAAGACACAATAAGGGAGAGAGAGAGAGAGAGAGAGAGAGAGAGAGAGAGAGAGAGAGAGAGAGAAAGAGAGAGAGAGATAAAATAATAAGTCCGTATTAGAAAAGGGAATAGGCTTAATGCTGTGATTATACACGTTAGAAATGGAGGAACAAAAGAGTGAGAGAACGAATGAGGTGGTGTGTGTGAGAGAGAGCGAGAGAGAGAGAGAGAGAGAGAGAGAGAGTGAAACAGAAAGAAAGAGGAAGTGTTTTATGGCTACAGTTCATTTGCCTCCCTCTACATTTATGGCTTGTACGAAGAATGAATTCAACCACACACACACACACATACACACACACACACACACACATACACACACACACACACACACACACACGCACACACACACACACACACACACAGAGCATCTCCAAGGCCATGACGGACCGATCCAATCCAACCTAATGTGGGGGGAGGGGAGGTTAGTATGAATGGGGTCTCTAATTGATGTCTAATGCACTGGAGGAGCTGTTGATTCGCTCGCATGCTGGAGAAGCGAGGTTAAAATCCATTTCAACATCCAGGCAGGCTGTGGGAGAAAGCTTATTGATCACCACCGCTAATCGTCTCCAGATGTGCTAAAGACATCAGCAAAGTGCAAAGTGTGTACAAACTGCACAGTAGTCACATTAAAGCAAAAAAAACAAATCATTTTCTGCTGACTCTAAACGCAGTCGAGAAGCCAAGAGATAAGCAGTAACGGAAATCCTCATAGCCTTCCTTTAAAAACTGATTCTCGGAGTCCAAGATGGCCGCCCTCATATAGCGCGTCCAGCTGCAGTACATGCCGAAGCTCTGTTCATGTTTATAGATGATTTAAAGTATGGAAGTTTTACGTAGGCTTGATCAAAGACTTCTTTCGACCACAATGGCCGAAACGAACGTGGACACGTTTTCTTTACGAGTTAACAAAAAAACATAAGCGTTATTTCATTAATCTAAATAACAAATCTAAATAGCAAATTAATTAAAAAATAAAATAAAATCAAAACCCTGCACACACATTACGATCTCATGACCTCGTAGTATCTAATGACTTCATACAATATTAAACCGATAGCATGTGCTGGATCAGGTGCTATTTTATTAGCTGTTGAATAATGAGGGTGGAAGCCATTTTGTTCAATTAAACCACTTGTTGTAATAGACAATATACTAGACTCCTGTTTGAGTTTTCTTTCAATTCTTGCAAACATTCACTGATGCTCAAGAAGGCAACACGATACATTAAGAGCCGGGGGGGGGTGGTGGTGGTGGGGGGGGGTGTAAACTTTTGAACAGATCATGATCGTCATGTAAATTATTATTATTATTTTGTTTAAAGAGCATATTATTTCATTTAGTACTGCCTTTCACAAGCTACGTAAGATATTTACAAGTTTCCCAGAAGACAAAATAATAATTTACACCGATCATCCTGTTCAAAAGTTTAAGCCCCCCCGGCTCTTAATGTATCGTGTCGCCTTCTTGAGCATCAGTGAATGTTTGCACCTTTTCTAATAGTTGTGTACGAGTCCCTCAATTGTCCTCAGTGTGAAAAGATGGATCTGAACATCATATAGTCTGTTGGAAAGGGGTCAAATATGCAGAAGATGCTGGAAAAGCAAAGAACGTGCAGGACCTGGAGGATTTTTCTGAAGAACAGTGGGCGGTTTAACTGCTCAGGACGAACAAGGGACTCGTGAACGACTATCACAAAACATAAACACAGTCGTTGATCATCCAGGTTAACAACACAGTATTAAGAATGAAGCGAATGTATTTTGCAGATTCTGCAAGCCGGATGTAAACTTATGACCTCAACTGTAAATATGCTGCATAATATTACATTTGACAGCAAATAAACGCTATTTCCTTCTTCAGTCCGCATTTTCTATCCCGTTTTTTTTTTCTTCCAGATTTGAAGGTAAATGCTTGTGTTTAAAGTGATCGAGAAATCCAGTCTCTCATGTATCAAGTGCAACTGTCTAACTCTCCAAAAGAGCACTAGGAGCATTACTGTACTGAAAAACAGGGCCAAAACGTTGACCCGTTTCAGCTAGAACATATTTTGAAGCTATTTGTGAGACTTTAGTCGGGTCTTACCTGTGATCTTGAGGACAGGCTCGGTGCTTTAGAGAGGGAAAGAAGAAAAACACAGAATTAGGTCACTTCTCTGGCAATTTCGTAGTTATAAAATGCAGCCAGACAGACACAACTTCCCATTTAACCGGGATGTCCATCTCCCGCCTCACGGGGAAATGGGGTTCTATAACAGAACTGATGTTAATGAACTCCGGAGGGAGACGAGAGCTGCAGGACTGACTGATCGCATGTTCAACAACACTTCTAAACGCTCAGAAATTGCTCCCTTCCTGTCACTCTAATGAAAACAAAGCACTCAACAGCAAACTGGACGATACGAGAACTTCAGACGGACTGCGCTCAAGAGCGTTCTGGCAGCTGTTAGAAAACTTGGCAGCTCATATTTTGTACACTTCTCTGGCCACAAGCTTCAGAATCTTTATTGGCTAAATGCTTTTGCATGACATAATTGTGCACTGTTTTTTGCAATGTAGGTACCCTTCAAAAGAAGTGTTAGCAGAATTTTAACAGCTTGGGATAGGACACAAGAAGCATTACGTTTCTAATTCAATTTCACCCAGCTCTAACAAGCTCTAACAAGACAAGTTTTTGAAAATGAACAGAATTAAGCTCATCTAGCAATCATCTAGTGCTGGCGGTGTTGGTACTGGCTAGTAGTTTCTAGTATTGGATGTTGCTAGGAATTGGTGATATTGCTAGTATTGGTAGTGTTAGTGATGTTTGTAGTATTAGCAATGTTGCTAGTGTGGGGACAATGTTGCTAGTGTTAGTGATGATGTTAATGTTGGCAATGTTCCTAGCATTGGATGTTGCTAGCATTGGTGAGGTTGCTAGTGTTGGTGATGTTGCTAGTGTTGGTGATGTTGCTAGTGTTGGTGATGTTGCTAGTGTTGGTGATGTTGCTAGTGTTTGCGAAGTTGCTAAAACAAATAAACTGCCCTAGCTTGAAGAAACTGGTTCACTTCTCTCTAAAAGCACATTATCCTCTAACGTTTAAAGACTCGTCTCCTGAGGAGTAGAAATGGAAAACTCAAACAGACCACTGGAGCTTGACTGGTTCTTTTTTTTTTCTTTTTTTTTTTATAACTGTGCCGCTCGGATCTCGTTCTGACGCGTTCGAGGCGGTCAATGCGCCAACACAGGAGGAGAGATTAGAATGGATTTTTAACTAAAAGCACTGATGGGCTTTCGACCCTGGACTTTCACCTTCATTTACTCTGTGCTAATTTGATACACAAACACCGCTTACTGTTCAGGAGGCGCATCTGTCTAGGCACAAAACTGGTGAAGCGGAAGTGTGTGTGTGATGGAAACTAGTTACAATGGCAGAAAGTTAGTGAGAGAAACACACACAGAGGGGGGTGGGTGGGGTTAGGGCTTACGAGCACAGGTTGGAAAGCTGTTATTAATCTGCTCCATAAGGTCAGTCATATCAGAGGAGGAAGAATGATCCAGAAAGTCATCTGAGAACACACACACACACACACACACACACACACACACACACACACACACACATACTGTATATGAAAGAGCTGTCAGTTCCACACACCAACATTATTGAACCGTGCTGCTCATTTCCACCACAAAAGGTTCTCAAAGGTTCTGGTCTGGAATGAAAAAGTGATGTTCGGTTTTGGGATGGTGCCATTTCATCGCCATGGCAACCTTAGAAACTCAACCTATCGTTGTTAAAATAAGAAGCAAACAGTGTGTGTGTACAGAGGTGGATGAGAAAATAATAAAAACAGAAATATTAATATCAGTGTTTTAAGGGAAGAACAGCTTTTTTGTTTAATTAATTAATTGGTTTATTTATTTATTATTTAATTATTTTTTTTTACTAACAATTACAGCAAACTTAACAGAAGTGTGTGGGCGTGTATATATATATATATATATATATATATATATATATATATATATATATATATATATACACACACACACACACACACACACACACACACACACACACACACACACACACAAGGTCTTTTTTTTTATTTTGTGAAACCTAACGATTTCATAATGGTTAAGATCTCAAAGTGGGAACGTGGGATGTTTTCTTTTTTTCTTAAAACCATCACATGTTGGAAGTAAAGCAGCACTAACTCCATGTTGGTGGGAGAAGAAGAAAAAAAAAAACACACTCAACCAAACAGAAGTAAGCAGTTCAAGTGTAGAGTGGGAGATGCATTCAGAGGAACCTATATGTGTGCATTTTTTGTTTTACCTGTGTGTTCTGGATGACCTCTTGCCTCCTGACTCAGAGAACCCGAAGAAGAACCACCGTTGACTGCAGAATCCAGCTCGGGCTAGATAAAGAGAGTGCTGAAGGTTACAAATCCTAATGTTTTTAGCTAATAAATTGCATCACAAACACAACACGTGACTGAGGAAACACACACACACACATACACACACACACACACACGCTGTTGGCTGCTTCATGTGTTTATGTTTGTATTGTTCCTGTCAAACCCAGCCTTGTCATTTAGCATGAAGATTCTGACAGCTTCACGTCCCTAATGACTAACGTTCAGCAGCGCAGGCCAAAAATACCCAGCTGTGCTATTTAATTGAGCTTCTCAGACAGGAGGAGTGTTTTATAATAGATATTTTAGGATCAAGTCAAAAAGTAAAACACATGCAGGGATAAACATGCTGTCCTCCAACAGCGAGCCACGTGAGATGTACCTTTTTTGGCTCCTTAAGTGCTTTTCATAACCTGGCCACTACTAACATGTCCAAGAAAAAATTTATTACATTTAATGTAATAAATGGCAGGTGAGCCCGCCAGAAGACTCGGGTATGATCAGATACCAGTCATATCCATATTCTACTGTAAAGATAGCTGGGATGAGTAGCTCTAGATCTACTCAACTCTGCATCAACTTTATTCCTGTGTCTCCTTGACTCTTCTCTACATCCAGGAAATAAGTTATTACATTTAATAGGCGAGCCAGCCAGGAGTTTAGCTGCCAGTCCTATCACTATCTACTGTAACATTATCCGGGGTGAGTAGATCCAGATCTAGGTTTACTCAAATCCAAGTCAACTTTCTACATACAAAGTATGACTCTTCTCTGCACCCAAGAAATACTTTCGAACAGTTGATGGTGAGCCAACCAGGAGACAGAGGTATGTTATAGCTAAAAGTCCTATCTCTATGTACAATAACGTTAGCTGGGTTGAGTAAATCTAGATCTACTCAACACTGTGTCAACTGTATTCCCCTGTCTCCTGAGTCTTCTCTTCACTCAAGATATAATTTACTACTGTTATTGGGCGAGCCAGCCAGGAGACACATGTTTGTTTTTCTGCCAGTCCTATCATTATCTACTATAAAGTTAGCTGAGATGAGGAAATCTAGATCTACTCAGCTCTGTGTCAAGTTTAATCCTGAGCATCCTGCCTCTTCTCTGCACCCAAGAAATAATTACTAAAGTTACTGGGCGAGCCAGCCAGGAGACACAGGTACATTTAGCTACAGGTCCTATAATTATCTACTATAAAGTTAGCTGGTATGAATAGATCTGTGTCTCCTAACTCTACTCTCTGCACCCAAGGAATATTTTACTACTGCTAATGGACGAGCCAGCCAGGAGATGCAGGTATGTTTAGCTAACAGTATACTATGTTTAGATAACAGCCCTTTTGCTGTCTATTATAAAGTTAGCTGGGTGAATAGCTCTAGACCTAATCAGAACGTGACAAAAAGTCATTCAGAGCCGGTCAGGCAAAAACAATCCAAATAACGGAGAACACAGTGATAGTAACGGTTATTAGGCAGTCTGGGCACTCTTCATACATTGCAAATTATTAAATTTTTACAACTTATTGATTCATCTGACATCAAGAATGTCATCAATTAAGCCATAAAAATGTCCTCTATGCCCAAAATCAGTCTAATGCCACGGTCACACTAGGCTTTAGCGCTCCACTGACTTCCATACAAACGCATCCGAAAATGGCAGACCAGAAACGCAAGCTCATGCGTAGAATTTTTGGACTACTAATTTTCATGTGACCTTTTAGTAAAAAAAAAAAAAAGAAAAAAAAAGAAATTAAAAAATGGAAGCGCTAATTTCAGCGGTATTGAGCTATCCTGTACTTTACAACAAAGGTTTAAAAGATTATAAAAACAACTTTAAAAGAGCGTCTGCCTGGTTTGCGGTGTCGTTGAAAACAGGAACAGATGCATGCTTCAAAGCCTAGTGTGACTGCGGCATAACAATAAAATCATGCAGACTCGAAGTGTCACATGACTCACTCACAAGAGAGAGCAAGATGACTTGAGCTGTGTTTAACTGTGCGTGTTACCTGGTGCAGGAGCTGTCGTAGTCGGTAGAGCTGAGACTCCAGCTGTTTGTTGTGATCCTCCAGTATCTGCATGCGAGCCTCCAGCCGGCCCTTGTGCTGCCGCAGGAGCTTAGCCTCAGCCAGCAGGTCGGCCTCGTCCGGGACCGCGCCCTCCGCGCTCATCACACACTCCGCACCACGGTGCGTCTGCTGCTCCCGCAGCTGCTCATACTCCACGCGCAGACACCTACAGAGAGACAGGCACATAAAAACTGCAGCTTATATTTCGAAAGCTAAAACAAAACAAAAAACAAAAGGTTCAGCGAGGTTATGGTTCGGGTTAGATTTAGGTGTAGGATAGTGTTAATTAGCTGCATTAATAATCATGTCGATGCAAGGTCCTCAAAAGGATAGCGCGCGTGTGTGTGTGTGTGTGTGTACAGAGTTACGTCTGCTGAGAACTTGCGTATTGTTTTACGATGGACTCAAATGAGTCGATTAGAGTTCGTGAACCTGCTGGGACGTGTGCCAAACCTGACCAAGACACAGCACTGAGCTACAACACTCACCAGCTACAAATCTACACAAACCGTGTGAGTGATCGCTCTCTCTCTCTGTTACACTGCTCACAATACATACAGAATCTTCAGCGTCACTTATCACTCATCATGTCTGGCTTTCATCTCACACACACACACACACACACACACACACACACACACACACACACACACACACACACACAAACACACACACACACACACACCTGATGTGATAGTTGGATTATCTCTATGTTTGAGTAACAACTTTGCACTCCAGCAGCTGGATTTCTGGCTGATGGGAAAACTTGTGAGACAGACATTTCCTTTTAAGAAATCATCACAAGGCAGAGTTTCTCAGCTTTCTTTATAAAGAAAAAAAGAAACACGGCTAATTAAAACCCTAAAGAGCACAGCAGATGCCAGAGAAAATGTCATTTTTCTTTTTTTAAACGCATTTGTCACAGCAAATTCCCACCTGTCTTCTGAATCTCATCTCAAAGGGGTGAATGCGAATGCATTCTTCCACCACCGCATAAGAAAAGAGCGTGAATCAGTTTAATTTTATTCCGTGGTAAACTTTCCATCTTCGTCTGCATACCGTCGCTAAAATGTTTGCTGTTTCGTCAGACTGTTCTTAAAATATCCGCTACAGATTAAGCGGGTGAAGTGGGTGGGACTTTTTGTGTGTTTGAAGTGTGTATTTGCATACCGTTGCTCCTCCTCCAGGCGAGTGATGATGCGCTCCAGCTCTCCTCTCTCCTCCCTCTCGACAGCCTGCAGGATCTGGGCGGGGCTCTGCAGCGCCTGTCCGGGGCCGTGCGCGCTCAGGGCGTGGGATTTGGGCGTGTGGGCGGGGCTTTGAGGCTGGCTGCAGGACGCACCCTCGGCTCCGAGAGTCTGACAGTACTGCAAGATCAGAGCGTGCTCCTCGTCCCTAAACACAGATATTATTATTATTATTATTGTTCAGTTATATATATATATATATATATATATATATATATATATATATATATATATATATATATATATATATATATATATATATATATATGGTCCTCTTTTAACCTAATGACAGCAATACACAAACATACATTTCTAACACTAGGATGAGTGTGTATGTATTGAGCTCAAGTGTGTGTAAAGATTTAATAGGTTGGGAAAACCTGCGCGATAAGCACATGGCGGAAGATGGTATATAAAATATCCTTTTTGCATAATTAGAAAACGTTCAGTGCAAATGAATTCAAATCAGTGAAACAGAGCGAACCAGAGCAGCTACATCATTATTCTCAGCACAACAGTGGAGCAGAACGTTCTCTCCGTCTCGCTGTTTTTAATCCACCGTCACTGAACGATCATTTTGGAAGTCCGTTAATACTTCCCCCCCCCCACCCCCAAGAAACGTCTATGTAAATTTGAAACTGTGTGAAAATTGGGGAGGAAGTAATAAAGCCACCTCAGGAGTGGCAGCGGGAAACTGTTGGGGGGTGGGGGGGGGGGTGTCTGGAGGAAAATTTTTAAAAAGTATTTCGTTTTATTTACACTGTGATGTGAGAAGGCAGCTTTACAGGAATTCAGGTCTAATGGTGAAAGTGACTAGGAAAAAAAAATGCAGTTGTTTTTCTTAAAAACATTAGGGAGAAATGTTTAGAGGAGAAGAGAGAGGAAACCGTCCTCATCTGGTCCTAGTACAGTAAGCCTCTTCTGTAAAAAAACAAAAAACAAAACAAAACAAAAAACCAAATATAAAATGAAATAGAATAAAAAGTAAACAAAAGGAAAAAAAAATAAAATGAAAATGATTTTAAAAATAACTCGTATATAGCATGATAAATGAACGCGAGATGATGAAAACCACCCTGTTCTCATTCATATTCGTGCGCCATATACTGAACAAATGATCCAGAAAAGGTTTGAGTTTGAAGCAGCAATTGAAGATCACACTCAGCCTCCTGTTTTCCTGTGGAAAAGTAATTATTATAAAGTAATTATTGGCTAATCCATTCTTAAACTACGATTAACTGGACAAACAAAGGTTTTAGGTTCTGTTGCTTCAAGTTGATGATTCCATCAGCCTGTTGCATCACGTTCACCATATCACCCATATACGATGACTGTAACGTGCTCTGCAACATTACTAATAATTTGAACTGTTCCACAATGTAACACAGACCGATCAGCCATAACATTAAAACCACCTGCCTAATATTGTGTAGGTCCCCATTGTGCCCCCAAAACAGCTCTGACCTGCCTAGGCATGGACTCCACAAGACCTCTGTGGTATCTGGCACCAAGACGTTAGCAGCACGTCCTGTAAGTTGCGAGGTGTGGCCTCCATGGATTGGACTTGTTTGTCCAGCACATCCCACAGATGCTCGATCAGATTGAGAGCTGCGGAATTTGGAGGGCAAGCCAACACCTTGAGCTCTTTGTCATGTTCCTCAAACCGTTCCTGAACAATTTTTACAGTGTGGCAGGGAGCATTATCCTGCTGAAAGAGGCCACCGCTATTAGGGAATATCATTGCCATGAAGGGGTGTCAAAGTAACATCCACATGAATGCCAGGACCCAAGGTTTCCTAGCAGAACATTGTCCAGAGCATCACACTGCCTCCACCAGCTTGCCTTCTTCCCATGGTGCATCCAGTGCTTCCCATAGTGCTTCCCCAGGTAAGCAGCGCACACGCACCCGGCCGTCCACATGATGTAAAAGAAAACATGATTCATCAGACCAGGCCACCTTCTTCCATTGCTCCATGGTCCAGCTCTGATGCTCACGTGACCACTGTAGGAGCTTTCAGGGGTGGACAGGGGTCAGCATGGACAGCACTCTGACCAGTCCGGTGTTATGTAGCCCCATACGCAGCAAGCTGTGATGCACTGTGCACTCCCCAGAAATGTGACAATGTGGATAGACGCTGGACCCGCTCCTGTCCTGGACTCATTATCGTGCAGCGTGTAATCATCGAGATTACCTGGGCTTCACATCAAAGAGCCGAGCTAACATCCCGATGACAAGCCAACCTCAAAGCGAGCTCCTTATTAGGACGCAGCCGGGAGCTCGGTTTAGACGGGACAATTTAGAATAGAGATATTAAAGAGACATGGATGAGAAAGACAAATGAAAAGAAGAGGTGGGAAAGTGAGTATACGCGAGAGGAAGATAAGAGAGAATACCTAAGGGGACGGCGAGCACTAGAAAGGAGTTCAGATGTAGTGTACGTCTCAGAGGAGTAACGCTCGGCCTCAATCAGGTTCAATCTAAAAAAGCTATCTCCGGCTCAGCTCCCTCAACAACGCCTGTCTGCTTTTCTCTTCCTCCATTGTCTCCCTCATTCTTTTTTTCCCCCTCCTTTTACAAACATGACAGGTTCTGGAACGTAGCAAGTACATCTAGTAAAAGGAGAACGTTTCTTTTTATTTTCGTTAAGTCCTTCATGTAAGATCGGGTTTTTAACACTGAGAGGAAAGTATAACAGATACACTTCTTGTTAGAACAAACTGATTGATTGTGTTGCCTGGCAACGATAGGGTCGACCCTACGGTTAGTTAGCGCAGCAGTCTGAAAAACAAAACGCTTCCTTTTTCTTACCGCGCTTAATTGGCCATCTTGTATTTTTGAAGGCTACAAGACTGGACTGAATGCGCGCTGACCTCTGACCCTGCTCATTTAAAATCAGTCATGCAAACCGCTAACACGCCAGCAGTTGGCGTAACGCTGAGGACTGAAACACCAAGCAATACAGCAATTGACCTTGAGCTAATGAGCTGACCTGTAGTTTCTGCTCTTCATCCTCACCTCCTACATTCTTCTACTTTTCCCTCTTTTCTATTCTAATCTTCGTGTTACTTCGCGATTGATTCACTCTACATCATCATCATCATCATCATCATCGTCATCATCCTCTCAGCTAGGATGTCATGAAGGAGATTAGCGACTGTTCAATGATCTGCTGCTAGAATGACAGTGTATATTGATCTCATAACCTCACCACCATTTTGTTCACATCGGCAAATATTTAAAGAAAGGAAGACATGACACGGTCAATATTGCTTTACTATGTTTATACAGGACTATGTTTATGATGTAATATATGATATATGAGACACTGTGGTGCCTGTGGCAGATATCTGGATCTCTGGATCCTTGAGGATCAAAGAAATAATAATAATAATAATAATAACAAAAAGATGTAGATTCGGGGGTCACTGAATCTGTGTTAACCAGGATCGACCGATCATAAACCAATGAGGTATTTTTTTGTTGTTTTTTTAAATATATATCCAATTTAATAAGTCACTGTTGAAAAAAAAAGTGCCTTACATTGAAATGCGAGTGTTAGTGGTGTTTAACCGGAAAACTCTGAGGTATATTTCGTGTCACAACGTGAGAAGCTTAAAATGTTTCTCAATATGGCGGAGAAGTTAGCGGTTGATGCTAAATACGATTACAGTGTCATATCAGTCATACAGAGGCTTTTTTTTGTTAATTAACCAACACATCTGAGAGAAATGTACACGTTCCCGGTTATTTTGACTCGTTTCTGCAGTCGCTGTGGCTTTACGTCGTTTATATAAACGACTATAAGGACCATGGGTGCGTCTCAATCAGCTCCCTAGCTCAGTAGTCAGGGCACTGGATCAGGGAGTCGGCCATTTTAAAGGCCTGTCTCAACTGCAAAATCCTTCCAGTGCATTGGAACGTTCGCTCCCTGAAAAAAAAAAAAACCCATAATGCACTTCAAAAAACCAGGGAGCATCGATGTTCACTACGTTCCCTGGAAATGACGTCATATTTTTTCCGAAGCTTCTCAGCTTGAAAAAAAAAAGAAGGGGGGACGGATTTAAACTTCGTCTACAAACGTAAGTAGCTTGTTCTCGTTGTTAGTTTAGCGATTTTTGTTTTATTTATCTGACGTTCTATATACGATTTGTGACCGTATTCTTGTGTTTGCTGCTTAAACCGTTAGCATCAGTCACAAGCTAGCTGATGTTTCTGACCTGGCACGAACAACTTAAGATCAGAGGGAAGGATTTAACACCATCCACATGGATGTTT
>CM042570.1:3087500-3120000 GCA_023630585.1 Cranoglanis bouderius
TAAAACACTTCAGGTTGTGCTGTTATGGGAAAATAATCAACGCCCGAGATGTTCTATAATACAGCGATTTGCCAACAATTACTAATAAATGACAAGCCACACTTTTCACCGCTTACAATTACGTTTAATGCCGCGGAACGTCCGTGAAACAAGCTAGCTCATGTTATCGTTTATGTTACAGCAGCGATAAACAGTCATTCCCTCTCGTATTTTCTCTCTCAAGAAGTTAATAAGAAAAAAAAACACAAAGCGTAAATTCCCCTGGCCGTGCGAAATATTTGTTGCTATGGAAACAATAACGTATTAGAATGAGTACATTAATACAAACCTTTAGACTACTGTCATACTGTTGTTACAGAAAACGAATCAATACGTTCGGAATCGGTGGTCATGTTATAACATGTTCCTCTGAATCATAATGCGATACTTTCTACAGAGACGAACAATTATAAGGAACGTAAAACGAACGTCGCGTGTAGGCTTCGTGGATAAACGCGCTACGTGTCCAAGCCTGTGATTAGTCCCTGCGAATGGAAAAAAACTTTCCTCTTTACCCAAATGTAATGAGAAAAAACATATTCACTGTCTTGAAGATTCATGGTTTTTTTTTTAGATTTGCACTAAAGCCACCAGGCTAATATAGCGAACAAGTAAGCTAGCTGTTTAGCTAACTCATCACGCATTCGTCTCAAACAAGGTCGAGTTGTTCAGTATTTCAAACAGAACTGTTTATTGTTTTATATGGCCTGAGCCATATCACCTTTCAGTTCTTGACTGGTTTCCCACTGACTCTAAGTGGGGTTGAGCCTGGCCAGTACCTAGATGGGAGACCTCTTGGGGAAAACGAAGGTTGCTGCTGGAAGTGGTATTAGGGAGGCCAGCAGGTGGTGCTCTCCCTGTGTGGGTCCTAATGCCCCAGTATAGTGATAGGGACACTATACTGTAAAAAGAGCACGGGCTTTCGGATGAGACGTTAAACCGAGGTCCTGACTCTCTGTGGTCATTAAAAATCCCAGGTCACTTCTCGTAAAGAGTAGGGGTATCGTCCTGGTGAAATTGGCCCTTGTCTATCATGGCCCCCTAATAATCTCCATCCCTGTATTGGCTATATCTCTCCACTCCACCAATAGCTGGTGTGTGGTGGACGTTCTGGTGCACTATGGCTGCCGTCGCATCATCCAGGTGGATGCTACACACTGGTGGTGGTTGAGGAGATCCCCCCCATACTATGTAAAGCGCTTTGAGTGTCTAGAAAAGTGCTATATAAATGTAACTAATTATTGTCTACAATCCTTAAAAATGGACACAAAAAGGAGGTTGCACTGTTTTAAACAGCAGCAGCCATTTTGATGACTAATCACTTTCTGTCTCAGCTACGTTACCTTTTTTTTTTTTTAAAAACCTGAAATGAATTATATGGTGATGAATTATAATATATTATTATATTCATTATATGAACAAATAATTTTCACTGTATTCATTACTATGTAAGCTTAGAGTTCTTCGGTTGTGACACAACGTTGATATTTCTCTATTTACAGTAGCTTCCTGCTAAAGGTAATTAAAGTGGCATTTCAGTCATACGGAGTCATTTCTTAGTAATTTACCAACACATCTGAGAGAAACGTTGACGTTCCCGGTTCCTTTGACTCGTTTCCATGGTCACTGTGGCTTTACATCGTTTATATAAGCGACTGCCTGTGTGTTAGAACGGCTGTATACAGTATACGTTACCTATCTAAATCATTAGCTTCAATTATAAGCTAGTTTCACTTCCTGGTTCTACCGACTCATCAGACCAATCACGGTCCCGCAGAAGCATGAATCCATGAGTTACCGTGTCAGAAGCGTAATAACCTCACGCCCCTCTTCACACCCTGCTCGTTCTCCATGCACTGTTATTGTAATTATCTATAATCAGCGCTGAGCAGAAATGAAGCTGCTTTACACCTGAGTGATTAAAGCGCCCACATGCACTCAGAAACACGCGCCCTCGCAATACCACGGATCTGTGACTAAACTAGTTTCCTCGAAATCTAACGCACGGCGCCGCACACAAAATATCAAACCCCGGGTTTAATTGAGCGCAGCCGGTAAAGAGAGCCGTCTCATTTTATCATTTCGGACAAGTATTATATCCGAGATAAGAGGTTTAACTGGTGGATGAAGCCGCCGAGCTTAACACAGAGTGCACATCCCTTTCTATTTACTATAACAGCACCTCTGTTTTTGGTTTTCAGTAAGGTGTTTATTTAGCGTTCACGGAAGGAGTCTCCAGCGTCAGTGTTTTGAAACAGTCAGCGGTAAACTTACATTTGTCGGACATTACGGAACGACCGTTTATAGCTGCTGTAATGTAAGCGAAAACAGGAACTAACTGGTTTCAAGGACGTTCCACAACATTAAAGGTGCATTAGGTAAGTTATTCTTCGTTTTCCTTAAAATTAGGTCTCTAATGGTTAGGTGAGATTGACATTTAAACAATTCCAGCCCATATTCGCAAAGCTCCCACCCCCCCCAGATCTACAGTGGCCCGTAGAGTTAGCATTTTGTCAATAAAATGAGTGTCAGGATATCACATCACTTAATTTTGTTCAGGGTTTTTTTTTTTTTTTTTAAGGATGATAACTTTTTAATACTCCACCACATTAAACAGACTAAATGCTTTTCTCCTTCCAGAACCAAATGGTGCAGAATCCTAAGTGCCGTTTCATTTTCATTGGTGCTAGGTTAATGAGGTCCTGATGAACATATGGCCGGATTAACCGCCGCTCCTCTAACGTCGGCAGGTGAATGTGTTTTTGTTCTTGCGGAGCCGGAATATCCCCCGAGGACATCGAGGACTCTGGGAGACGTGCCGAGCATCCGGGAGCGTGTTTTTAAATCCACGACAGGAAGCCAAATAGACACTGACTCCTCCGTTTGAGGCTGCCCTGTCTTTGAAAAAGGCTTTATTACGCAGCTCGATGCGGTGCTGGCACGCTGCGATGTGATCTGCCTAAATTTACCCGTCCTTCCTCTCAGCTCGGCTCGGCGCCTGTCATCCGTGTCTGAGAGGAAGAGGCAGCCTCCGCACTCCAGACCACTTAGACCTGTTATAGAAGGTCAGGGTCATTTCATATGATACGCTCCTGCAAATTTGGATTATTTTTTTTTTTCCACAGCTGTATCCCTGGCCTGTTCGGCTGTTCAAGGAATATTTTACAGACTGCACCACAGGGAACTAAACTAGCCAGAGTTAATTTAAGCTAAATTTAGAAAAAGACCTCAAGCCTTATCTGACAAACTGAACAAACTACTAACCTGTCTCTCAGCTTGTTGCGTAGAGCTTCTCAGAGACTTGCACGTGTTACATTCATTTTAATATCATATTTGCACAAGAAAACAACAAGCAACATGATTTCTCATCTCATCTGGACCTCGATATCATAAAGCATGCTACGTTTGGGGTTTGTTTGAGGGTTCGAATCCCGACTCCGCCCTGTCTGTGCGCGGAGTTTACATGTCCTCCCCGTGCTTCGGGGGTTTCCTCCGGGTACTCTGGTTTCCTCCCCCAGTCCAAAGACATGCGTTGTAGGCGTTTCCAAATTGTCCGTAGCGTGTGAATGTGTGCGCGATTGTGTCCTGCAGTGGGTTGGCACCCCGTCCAGGGTGTTCCCCTCATTGTTCCCAGAGTTCCCTTGATAGGCTCCAGGCTCCCCCTGTGTAGGATAAGCGGTACGGAAAATGGATGGATGGATGTGTTAGGTTTGTTAATTTAAATAACATCTATGGTACTGTGTAGTTCAGACGCATCCCTGAACCTCAACAAAAAAAAATGGTGGTTACGGCACCGGACTACTGATCAGAAGGTCGTGAGTTCAGAGCCCAGGCAAGGCCCTTTAACCCTCAACTGCACAGTTGTATAATACTGGAATGTCCTTTCACTCTGGGTCGGGGGCGTCTACCGAACGCCGTAAATGTAAATATCACCTGATTTTCTTTTTCAGTTAGGTTAGACATGTGCGGCTACATTACATTATTCCTTAAGGAAAATAATACGGTGCTTGTGTCCGAGGGCAGGCTCCGTGATGCGGCGAGGCCGAAATAAAAAGCGGAACAGCGCCGTGTTCGCACTGCATTGTATAAAGCGCGGCATGACCCAGACAGATTTTATTGGCCAACTCGGGCTCGTCGATGCTGTCAGGACTTGTTCCAGCACGCCTCGTTAAAGCTCCCTGTACATATACACAGAGAGGACAAGCAGACACACTGGACTGATCTGCTTTCATAGCTTCCTTGTATTTCTCTCTCTCTCTCTCACACACACACTGTATATCCACCCTGAATCTCAGTGATACCCTTTCACCATGCGTACTAACGATGCCTGACTGTTTCAGGCGTAAATCAAATTTCTCTTTATCCCTACTCAATTAGCGATCACGTTTTCGGCGTTCGAAGTTTTGTTTTGTTTTTAAGCTCGGCACGGGAGCTATGAGGCTAACGTAGCTAAGTAGTCAGAGTCTTTCAGGCCTAAAATCTTTCCAATAAACATTTAAACAACATCAAACATTAAGGCAAGCTTGTTTTAAGCTTGATCTCCGCATTTCCACATTTAAGTTGACTGGCATTATGCCCAAGAACGTCCGAATTTCTGCCACAATTCGACAAACCTTCCTAAGTGTAGAAAATCTGATCAATTTGCTCGGCTTCTTAAGTGTAGCCTTCAACTGAGCTCTTGTTTTTGTGTCATCCTGTGTGAATTAATCACCAAAATGTCCGAGATGGCAGACAGAAAATATAAACATTTCCAGTAATGAATGAAAAATGGGGAAAAAAAGAAGAAAATGAAAAAAAAAAAAGAAAAAGAAAAAAGAACGCAAACATTGGACAATAAAAAAAAGTCTAGACTAACTGACGTTGTGGAGATTGGATGTTTTTTCGTCAAACAGTTTTACACGTATTTGCTTTGGTAGGCCTTAGCAGGCCTTTGCTCTAGTTAGAATTAAGGGATAAACCACTTGGGCGTGTTCTGTTATAGGAAAATAATCAAAGCCCGGGTGGTGTGATGACAAAGCGTTTCATTCCTCATATACCACGGCAATTTGTCAGCGACTGCATAGTTCTAATGTATTAACAACGACACACGATACTTCTTATCCGTTTATAGTTACATTCAACTGTTACATGTTTGTAGAACCAGCCTCTTACTTAGTAAGAGTTAGAAGGAAACTCGGTTACACTGTTACAAAGTGCTGACACTGGAGACTCCTTTCCGTAAACACGAAATAAACATCTTACAGAAAACAGAAAACATCATATCAGTGAGTACACAACTTTAAAAACCATCGATGACGGATTAGAACGAGCTCGTTAATATAAACATCGTGATCTGTTGTTAGAGGAAACGGATCAGAATCGAGAATGTCGTGGTCTATTGGATTGCACACGTTTTTTTAAATGTTTTATTTTTATACTGGTTCAGTGCTACTCTGTAATGAAACGATCTGAGCAGCTGTGTTTGTGGGTACACGCGCACGCACAAGTGGAGGACGGCAAGAGAATAAAAATGAGCACGTCGAATCCTGTCTGCTATGACTCACTGTGCTGCATAGTTATTTGTGATATGCTGCGTCGGGGTTTGTATCTACATTAATCCGTATCAGCAAGGTCACTTCCTGCTGTGAGTCTGACAGACAGGAAGAATGCTCGCTCTCTCTCTCTCTCTCTCTCTCGCTCTCTCTCTCTCTGGGAGTTTTATCCTCTCATCTGTCTGATATTCATCACTGTAAAACACACAGTGCTGGTGTATCTGCGACGGGGCGTCTGAGCGACGCTGACATTTCCCTCTGTGGGAGGAACGACGCTGTACGTATTTTGAACATCATTTCAAACACGGAAGAAAAGGCGTGTACGCTTTTTATCCACTGCACAAAGCATTAAAACATTTGGAACCAGAAAAATGTGAACTGTGCTCATTCTGTCCGATTCTGTTGCCTGCTTAAGATGGTAAGAGTTTCACCTGCAGGATCTTGACGGTATTCGGGGGCGGGGCTAGGAGCACGGTTTGTTTCTGATTGGTTACCTGTACTGTCACACAGCATGCTACACCACCATATTTGTGCTATCTTCTCCAACAAAATGTTTATGAAAATAAATAAATAAATAAATAAATAAATAAATAAAAAGAAACCGCCACTGGCACATAATTTAGTTTACCTTATACTACAGCGTCTCGATTCTGATTGGCCAGAAGGTGATTCATTTTCTACACAGAGTACTGCAGCGAATCGAAGGTTTAGACTAACGTGTTATTGTTTCCATAGTAACAGCGCATTCACTAGGACTTCACTCGCTAGGACGTAGTGAAAAAAAAAACAACAACTGAAACAGCATATTGTTATTATAATAAGAGGGAAATATTTGTGCCAGGTTGCTCAAGACTATACAATTAACGATGAGTAATTAATGCGAAATAATACGTAATAAATAATAATTAATATAAAAGAAATAAATAAACAGATAAATAAATAAAAGTTTACGTTTCTGTAAATAATTATTCTATTATTATTATATATAGTTCATTTGTTTATCTATTGAGCTTAAGCGTCTTGATGATGCCTGGATTTGAACACACAACCTTCATTCATTCTTAACCTCTGTAGATCCGCACAGCGCTTCGTCCGCTTTGGGTTTAAAAGCAGCGTCGTTAAACGCCGTAACGATAACGCGGTCGCGTTTACCGACGTCACCGTGACTGTTTGAGTCGTTTCACAAAATGGTGGAAACCTCCTAAAAAAAAAAATTAAAAAAAAAAAAATTCAAATCCTCAATTTCCACAGACTTGGAACATGACCTTTACACTATCGGTGTCTTTCAGACGCCTCTTCTCTGTCCTGCTCCCTGCTGATTATTTTATTCGGAGAACAAGCACAAGACTACTGAAAAGACGCCAAGTGAAAAATGGGTTATGGAAAAGAGCCGTTGCGTGCGTGACAGATAATAAACATCGAGAATGCGACGGAAATCCATAAATCATACAGCTGAGAGAGGCCACCTTACGGAAGTGACTAATCAGGCGCATCTTAAACATCATTACGCTGAGTTATACACCGTTTTGGCAGCAGGTATAAATCCTACGCAAACACACACACATTATCACTAAGCTGGATCTTCCACGTGTCTAGACAGAGAAGCGGAAATGTTAAGACTGTTTGTTTTCAGCCGGAATGAAGTCCACCGTTTTTCTATGCGGCGTGTCAATTAATAAATCACCCAAGTGCTGAAGTCTGATGGTAATTACATTAAACACGTCGTGTAAAGGGTAAATCGCTCAGCGCGGTATGTTTATTTACCATGGAAAGCAAAGTATACGTCTTAATCAGTAGCTCTCTAAAAAGTGTCCTTTTTCATTTAAAAAAAAAATTGTTGCGAATTTAGTGCGGTATAAGACGAATAAAACACTTCAGGATGTGCTGTGATAGGAAAAGAATCAACTTCTGGGTGGTAAGAGTAACTCCGCTTACACATTTACAGGTACAGTTTTACAGGGACCTTCAGATTCTCTGGGATCACTGGGACTGTAACCTGTGACCTTGCTGTCTCGGGTGTTTGGATGACGTGCTGTGAGTGTAGGGGTGTGTGAGGTGAGGACTCACGTCTCCATGTTGTCCCCCTCCAGGACGGTCTGCACGGGCAGGTAGCCGAGTCGAGGGTGCTTGGCGAAGTACTTCTTTGAGCGGAACTTGTTCTTCAGCACTTTGGTGAAGTCGCGCATGTCCTCGCCTGAGGTGGTCTGCGTCAGAGAGAACATCAGAAATGATTATACACAAAGAGAACATACGCAGATTAGAATACAAGTAAATAACAGAACTGATAAACGAAGACATTAAAACAGGTGAGGAAAACAATCCATCAGCACGCTGGTCAAATTACAATATAAATAATGTTTTTTTTAATGGAAATAATACTATTAAATGCTTTACAGAGCAATTACAACAGATTATACAAAAAAGATTGGTAAATAGAAATATGGAAGAAACCGATACAAATTGAGGTAGTAAAAAACAATCAACCCCCCACACCAGCATACAAACAAGAGAAACAGGGTAAAAAGACAAGTAAAAAACAAACAAACAAAACAAGCAAAGAATAAACAAAACAATAAAATGGGTAAACATACAGAAACAGAAATAAAATAAAAGAAACACAAAATAAAACCCAAGAAGAAATGAGGTAAAAATACAGAACAATGAAAGCAAACAAATAAACAGAAAAAGCGACAAAACAAAACAAAAATTGGGTAAAAAGCCAAACAAATAAAAAACACCCCCCAAAATGTGATAAAAACACAAAACTAAATAAAAACAAATCAGTAAAAAGAAAAACATGCTAACCTTAAAACCACGAAACAAACAAAAAATAAATAAAATAATAAACAGGCAAAAAAGGAAAAAAAAGTGAAAAGAAATACAGGGACAAAAAATCAAGAAAAAGATAGAACTAAAAGACAAATGAACAAACAAACAAAAAAAAACAAACAAAAACAAAAAACAAAGAAAAACAAAAAAATGGGTAAAAAGCCAAACAAACAAAAAACAATTAAAAAGCCCCAAAATGGATAAAAAGACGGAACTAAATAAAAACAAATCAGTAAAAAGACAAACGCACTAATCAAAAACCATCAAACAAAAAATAACATAAAAAAACAGGCAAAGAAGAAAAACGTGTAAAGAAATACAGAAACAAACAAAAAAAAATACAAGAAAAAGACAGAACTAAATAAAGACAAATGAACAAACAAAAAAGAAAAAATTGGTAAAAACAAAATAGAGAAACAAACAAAAACAGGGTAAAAACAAATAAACTAATAAAAACAAACAGCAAACCGATATCAGGGTTGAACAAAAACTTTATTATGTGACTAGAAAGGAACAGGCAGCAATGGCCTCAGGACCCGCTGAATAAATAAAGCAACCACGTTAATATGGATTATAAGCTAGTCAAGACAGCTGACATGTTGCTAGCTAAGGAAGTGTGTTAGCTAAGTTCCTCTCAGCCTCTCTCCTGACCTCTCGCTAAAACTGAGCTCAATAAGTCAAAAGGTTTACAGCTCTATTTACTCGCTCAGTTACACCCAGGCTCCGGAGAGAGAAAGAAAAGCAAATATCCATCCGTTCGTTCATCCAACACACTCCTCCACTTCTGCACCAAACACCGTTAGTAACACACCAAAACCCTGACGTCTCACCCGAATCCCGATGCCTCCACACCAACTACACACCAATGCCACCAGTGGATGAAAAACCTGCTGTCCTTTTTCTGAACTAATAAAAAAAAAACAAAAAAACATTATCTCCGAGATGAAAGAGCAATATTGGCAAAATGAAAAAGCAGTGCGGTAATATGGCCACAGCAGGAACTCTGGAGCCTCGGCCACTTTCCTATTGATCTGAGTGGGGACCATAACCCTGTCTTTCATCAGCAGGAATGTGAACTATACAGTAGATGTGCTTTGTGTTTGAGTGCCATAATAAAAGAGTTCATAAAAATGTAATGTAGATCCTACAGATGACAAGGTGACTCAGAGGTTTATGATTGTTTATTCAAATGCACCGTTGAATTCTAGATTCTGATTGGTTGGTAAGAATAAGCTCATTTCCCTGAACATCCATCCATCCATCCATCTCCTACGCAGGGATGCAGGGGAGCCTGGAGGAACCCGGGGGACACCGTGGACGGGGTGCCAACCCACCACAGGGCACAATTGCATACCCATTCACACACCACGGACAATTTGGAAATGCCAATCAGCCTACAACGCGTGACTTTGGACTGGGGGAGGAAACCGGAGAACCCAGAGGAAAGCCTGGAAGCACGGGGAGAACATCCATCTCCACGCACACAGGGCGGAGGCGGTATTCGAAACCCTAACCCTGGAGGTGTGAGGCAAACGTGCAAACCCACCCGACCACCACCTCCCCCACCCCCCAACAAAAATCACCAATTTACGCATCCTTCCACTGAATATAGGCCCTGCTGTTGCTGTACTCCACTGTTGTCTTGCCGGGCCGCAGACAGGGTGATGACGACAGTGGTATGCGCATGGGTGTGGAAAAAACCTACATGATTTCCAATCTGTGTGTTCTCCTTCATGTCACATGACCACATACTGGGTATGTATCCATTGTCAAGTCCAAGACCAGGACTAGCCGAGAACGAGTCAAGACCAAGTCTTAAGGGGGTCAAGGAGGCCAAGTCAAGATGGAGTCCAGAGTCAAGATCAAGACCAAAAAAGAACCTCAAATCAAAACTCCCAATCAAGAACAAAACCATATTTAGCAAGATCAATGGCCAAGACTGACACAAGTCCAAGCTCAAATGCAAATAAGTCCAAGACAAGTCCATGTCAATATAAAAAATATCGAGACTGGAGACGAGTCCTACAGCCCTGGTTTCCGATCTACAATCACACACGAAAATGGCAATCACATCTGTCACGTTAAGACAGAAAACCGGATTCGTGTCACTTCACAACCCGGTAACGTGAGGAGTTCTCACGCAAATCGGTTACAAACCTCGTTCCTAGCCTTCAGCTCCTAACATAACTCATGCACACATGTCTAGACTTCTAGTCAGGCATGGAATGAAAACATATCTTCATTTCCCACATCCCACACGCCCCGTGTAGCGAGCGCGAGGCAGGAATTCAAAACATAACAATTACACTTGCTCAGAGTCAATATCCATCACCCTCACAGCTGCGGGAAATCGACATTACATTACAGCGAGGCGCTAACGGCACGCCGCTAACAACACAGGCAACGGTACGCGATTTCCACCTCCTCCCCACTGAAAACACTCACTCATTTGTTCAGAATAGAAAAGGGCTGGATGCTGATAGGACCCCAGGGAGCCGCTGGAGGTCAGGTAGGAGATGCTGTTGACTTAGTGACTTAGTAAAGTGTGAGACTCACCGGTGTGCAGTACTCCACCATCGGGTAGTTCAGCTTGTGTCCCTTCGCTGTGCGGCCGGAGAAAAAGCAACTCTGACACACGTCGTAGTTAAAGTGCTTCAAACTGCGATACCTGTATAAGAGGAGGGAGGGAGAGAGAGAGAGAGAGAGAGAGAGAGAGAGAGAGAGAGAGAGAGAGAGAGAGAGATTCTCTTATCTGTAGCAGAATCTTTGTTTTATATTCGAGTTGAATTCTCGACTCTGATTGGTCAGCTCTGACAGTAGTTTCGACTTCAAGGCGAATTACAGGTTTAAATTAATGAGCTCATTCTAACACTATAGTTAATTTAACAGTTACGGAAGGAGTCTCCAGTGTCAGCGCTAGAGGTAAAGCTGTAACTATAAGCCCTATGTTTTCCGAGGAGTTTGCGCTTTCTTTGTGACAAGTTGTGTTTTATTTCTTACATACCAAGAGTTTTCGATTTACAGTGAGTGGGCGTGGCCGAGTGACGTAACGAGCGAAGTCGAGCGAAGTCTAGTTAACTTAAACAACTTACGATAAGGTAATGTGATTGTTAGTGGTGTTCTCGGTATAAAAAGGAAGATCATAGACGGTACTAGGCAGTACTACGGAAACCATGGCAACCAGTAGTAAATATGAATCAGGCACGCCTCGTAGCTATGATAAAATCATATGACCTGGTTAAACACTAATAATACACAACGAATCCACATCCTAATCACGTTCCACTATGCTGTAATAAGACAATAAGTGTGACTGCGGCTAAAGTCCCCAGACTCCCAGCTGTGCCAGCTCGGAGAGGATATCTGCTCTGTCAAGTGTCTGCTGGAATCTCTTTCTAAAAGCTCTACCTCCTGAACACACAATAAAAACACTAGGATTCGGCGTTTTCGTTTCCATATGGGTCCGTATTGCTAATAGTGTTGCTAATTAATCTACACAAATATGTTCTACACCAGCAATGTTACTACTGCTGCGCCCGCTGATGCTCAATTCTCGATTCGGATTGTTCGGTCACTTTGTGATGATCAATCACGTTATTGGTCTATTGGTTATAGATAATAAATAATACGTTAGCGTTTCCATAGTAACAACATACATGCGTGGAGTTGTATGGTGGACTCTCCATATAATCTAAGCCTAATCAGTCCCTCCAGGATTTCGCGATTTTACGATGAACGCAAAATCAAGGAAACGCCGCAATATTCTGAGGAGCTTGGAATTTTTCAAAATTACTGCAGATTTGGGCCCAGACGAGTCATGTGACATCATCACAACAGACAAAACTAAGCACACAAAACTCCGCAAGCTGCAACACAAATTTTGGAGAGAAAAAAACAAAACAAAACAGCAAAATCAAGCATTTTTGGCTGCAACAATCTCAAAAAAAAACTACTACTACTGATATAGTAACATTTTCTGTAAGGACACTTTTATCTACGGAAGGAGTCTCCAGTGTCGGTAAGGTTTCCGTCGCGTCAAAGATTCCACGATAAAAGACCTTGCTCTTTATGGTTTCTCAAGCGCCGTCAAGCTACGCTTATAGCTGATAATAACGTAAGTGATAACAAGAACATAAATATAAACGAATGAAAAGCATGATGTTGCTGTTTAAATTTTTAATTTTTTTTAATAATAATAATTGCCGCTGTGTTAGTGGAATAAAACATTTCAGGAAACCTTTCGTTTTTATTTTATTCCTTATGTAGTCAAGACTAATGCTAGCAAGATATTTACAAACACTATGCAAACACTAGCAACTAAAAACGGTATCCATGGCATTCATATGTGAAAACATACAGCCTGTGTTGGTTAAATTTTAAAAAAAGAAGAAGATAGCTAGGCTCGGAGTTTAAAAAAAATATGCAAGTGTCTGATATCTTACACATTTTTGGCCACTGGTTGCTAAGAAAAAAAGTTAAACAATAAGTTTTGGAGCAGAAGAACGTCATTCATCGAAAAAACACAGACTTCTGCGACTAACCCGAAGCTAACTTGATAACTGACGCTACAAATAATGGAATCTTTTTAAAATAATGACCACGTGTAAGCCCTGCTGGTGCATCCAGCCACTGATTCATAAACATTCGATTCTCCAAAATTCTCAGATATCTCTCTCCCTCTGATATTTAGTGTTGTGGATCAGACTCTGACATTTATGCGAGTGCTGGAGCCTGCGGTGAGATTCAGCTCTCAGTCAGACAGTCAGACAGAAAGCTGAACCTCACGCTGCCCTTTTCAGTTGCCCCAGGAAACACGGTTCTAATCTGTGTGTGGGTGTGAGACAGACTGTCTGGACACCGCTGAGTACTGAAAGCCCCGGGATACACGGTGTGAAGTATTAAAACGTGATTTATGATACCAAATTTCAGTGTTGGTAAAGTTTGAAATAGGGATTAGCGATATGATGGAAAAATATATATCTTTATCTATATACTTTAACGAAATTTTTAAATAAACCTTTAAAAAGATGCTTTCAATGATGTCTACAAAAAACTATTTTTAATATTTTTTTAATAAGATTTTTAAAAGATCTAAAACAGTAGAAAACTAACATCAAATCCAGAGTTTCCAGAATTAGTCATTTCTGAATTTGTAAAACAAATAAATAAATAAACAAAATAAATAAATAAATAAACCTTTACATGTTTGTGTTCGATGATGGTTTCATTTCAGGTAATGTCTACAAAAATAAATTAAATTCAATACATTCAAATGAAATAACTGCATTTTAAATAAATTAAATACATTCAAAACAAACAAACAAAAACGTTTAATATCAGACCAGCTGCTTCTAACCTCTAGTGATTATTATTATTATTATTATTATTATTATTATTATTATTATTATTATTATTATTATTAATATTATAATTATAAAAAAAAGTCTCAGTCTCAAAACAGAATATTTTGACAAAAAGTATCACAATATCGATTATTATATTATATTGTGTTACATCACCCAGGCCTAGTTTGGAAAAAAAAAAAAAAGAAAAAAAAGAAAGAAATTAGCTAAAACATGGCTTAAACACTGCCAGTGTGAGCACTGTATGGGCGTGGCCTAATATTCTAATGAGTGTGCTTGATTGACAGCTCTCTGACCGTGACAGCACTCAAGCGGAACTTACATGCTGTCGTACGCAGGAGTATCAGGACAGTTTGTTGTTGTTGTTGTGTGGGAGGGGCACTTGGTGATTGGTGAGGAGAAATCTTGAGCAAGTTTTGACCACGATTAGCCCCGCCCACTTTGCATCAAAAAACGAAACATTTATATGATCTGAAAGCAATTAACAATTTGTTCTTCAATCTAAGACACAATGCTGAGAATGTCTAGTAAGTAAACTTGTGTGTGTGTGTGTGTGTGTGTGTGTGTGTGTGTGTGTGTGTGTGTGTGTGTGTGTGTGTGTGCGCACATACCTGAAGCCTACGATCGGACACTCTTTACAGATGTTACACTTGGCCTGGTGTTTTGCCGTCTCGGCAGCCGCCACTCTGTGCAGCACAGGAAGCCACACCATGGACTGCGGCTCCAGCCTCATCCAATCGATAAACTGCCTCGGCTCCAGCTCCACCTTATTGGTCACCTGAGGAGGAAGTGGAGGAAGAGGAGGAAGAGGTGAACCCAGGCAAAGTAAGAAATCACGAGTAGATTCACTTGACTGAAGGAACGATAACCTAATTTCGCACTTATCCTAAATGTACTTGATTAATTAAAATGTTTGTTGTCAGTATGTAATATCATCGTTTCTATAGTAACAACTTACTATATGTGTATGATGGACGCTCCACATAAACTAAAGTCTAATAATAATAGTGTTGTTATTTACCAAAGAATATCCGTGGATATGCTGCAGCTTTCTGTAAGGATATATTTATTACACATTTATGGAAGGAGTTTCCAGTGTCAGTGCTTTGTATTATTTGGTAAATTTTCCAACACACGAAGTTCAGGACTTGCTGTTATAGGAAAATAATCAATTCCACAGACAGAACAGACGCGTCAGCAGGAAGTAGATAAAAGTCAGAGGGTGCATAGAGTGTCAGACACACGCATACACACACTGTGAGCATATGCACCTGCAGGTCTGAGGTGTGTGTTGGGTCTTGGCTATGGCAATGTGACCTGCAGACTCAGAGTCAACAAGAGGGCAAGCAGATAAAGTAGGAGACGACCACAGGAGAGGGATGAGAGAGAGAGAGAGAGGAAGAATAAATGAGAAAAGGAGGGAAAAGAGATACGCACAAGTTCAACGTTGTATTCCCATTCACATAAAACCAGAATGGAAACTGCAAATGATTTCAATAACTATGAACGTGTATTCAGGATATTTCAACAGCTGGAGCTCTGGGAAAATGGGCGGGGTTTGAGCATATAATTCATGTGCCCTGTTGAGAAAAGCTGCAAAGCTTCGGATAACATTTCAACTCTTAACATCACTGAGTGTTTTCAAACCTAAAGGAAGGTAATAGTATAGATAACGAATACAGAACTCTTTAAGTCTTTAAAGCTTAAACGATCGCAGGTCCCACTGTTCCCACCCATAATGCCACTGTGACCAATCGGACTGCAGTTGCCACCCAAAGTACCACTGTAACCAGTAGGAATACAGTTCTTATCAAAATGCCACTCTGACATATTAGGCCACTGTTCCGATCTAAAATGTCCCAGTAACCAATCGGACTGCATTTCCTGGCCACTGTGACCATTATGACCAATCAGACCACCAAACTACCAATGTAACCAAGTGGAAAGCAGTTTCCAACAAATCATTAGACGACAGTTCCCGCCGAAAGTTTTACTGTAAGTAATTTATAGTGATCTAAAATGTCGGTGCAACAAATTGGACTGCAGTTCCTATCCAAAAGTGCCACTCGGACCAATCAGACTGTAGTTCTAGCCCAAAATGTCACTCTGACCAATCGGATTGCAGTTCCAGCCCAAAATGTCACTATGACCAATTGGATTGCAGTTCCAGCCCAAAATGCCACTCCGACCAATCGGATTGTAGTTCCAGCCCAAAATGCCACTCTGACCAATCGGATTGTAGTTCCAGCCCAAAATGCCACTCTGACCAATCGGATTGCAGTTCCAGCCCAAAATGTCACTCTGACCAATCAGAATGTACTGTTCGCCCCAAATACCATTGTGACCAATCGGACTGTAGTTACCACTCAAATTGTCACCAATCAGACCACAGTTATGATCCAAAAGGTCACTGTACCCAGTCACACCATAGTTTCTGCCCAAAATGCCACTCTGACCAATCAGACTGTAGTTCCCACCTAAAATGCCACTGTTACCAATCAGACCACCGTTTTAAATGCCACTCTGATCAGAGCACACTGAATAGAAAGGCGAGAGAATGGAAACGCGCTTTAAAATAAACACTATCGCAGCGAGTGTGTGTTCCAGCCTCACTGTGAGAGTTTGAGTACTTGATGCCTCCTTGTTCCAACGTCCTTCAGCCTGGAAATCGATCAACCTCCACCACTGTGAAGCACGTAGGAATTGTTAAAAGTGCTCAGAGGAAATAAGAGAGGGGAGGCTGTCAGAGCAAGGACACACACATGTTTACTGAAGACATGAAGTGAAGCAAAACCTCACAACAATGTTCTTCTGTCAACTTCAGTGAAATTTCATCACTTGTGTGGCTTTGAGCAACATTTACTTTGAAAAATGACACTTTCGTGATAAATTATCCATTTTCATGTTCTCATCTGCGGATTCTTTTCCTCAGTGATCATGTCTCAGACACTGTTCATCCTTTATTTGCAGTTTGTTTCAGAGATTTGTTCCAAATTTTGTGACATTTTTTTTCCCCAAGAGAACTGTGCGAATTGCTGACCAGTTTCAAGTGCTTGGGGCCTTGGGGCCTTGCGTCTCCCCCCCCCCTCGCTCTCTCTCGGCCACATACTCATCTGTCTCCTGGCCTGCCATCGTTTTGTTGATCTGTTTCACCTCTCCCAGCCTCCTTTCCAATCACTCCATCATTCCACACCTCAATCTCATCGATCCGTCATTTTTTTTTGCTCTCTGCTTGCCTGAACTTCACCCTGGGGTGAGACGCTCGATCTCCCAGAGCATGGCCCAAATCCCACATTTAATCTCCTCTCACACTTCTCTTCCTGTCCGTCTCTCTTTCATTTCACTCTCCCCAGTTAAGTGACACCGAATCCTAACAGGAGGGAGAGCGATAGATAGATAGATAGATAGATAGAGAGAGAGAGAGAGAGAGAGAGAGAGAGAGAGAGAGAGAGAGAGACCCAGAAAGAGCGACAGAGACAGTGAGACAGATACAGACACAAGGAGAGACAGAGAAAGAGAGACAGGTATGCAGATGGAGAGATAGACAGACAGATACAGACAGAAAGAGAGAGACAGGCAGAGAGACAGACAGGAAGAAAGACAGCTTGATATGGATGAGGGAGAGATAGATGTTATCCAGGACGTAAAAGAGTATGATTTGTGTATTATTATGGATGTCCAAGTAGAGAGGACATGGGTGATCCATCACAGGATATTTTGGGATCTCTCTCTCTCTCTCTCTCTCTCTCTCTCTCTCCACATAAGGGTGTTTTCCAGTGCACATTTAAAAACAAGAATCAGCTCAAACAGGAAGTGGGCGTTTGTGTTTATTACTAAATGAAACTTTTGTACACCGCTGTTACTCATTTGTAATTTTCGGGGTTTGTCTGTGTACAACAATGTCACATATCGTATGACGATGTGTGATGCACTTCATCTCACTAATCAGCAGCAAACAGTGCTCCAAGCTCCGCCCCCAGTACCATCGACTCCTTCTGAAGCCAGGCTTGAGCAAAAACCTCACAAGCAGAATCTCTGATAGTGGACTAGTGGCTTTTAGAAAAAATGCACAGTGCTAGTGTTTATGGTGCCAAAACTTTTGGTATGTGAAGCGAGAAGAAAAAAATATATATATATCATGGATCATATCAAAACTTAGGGTCAGAGGTCAAACAATGTGAAAAAGTGAGAAAGGTGGCAGCTGATTGGTTAAGATTCTGTGTTAGTGGCCAAGAGGTTTTGAGTTCGAATTCTAGAACTAATAGTGTGTGTGTGTGTGTGTGTGTGTGTGTGTGTGTGTGTGTGTGTGTGTGTGAGAGTTACATACATGCTGGAAGCAGCTCCTGACGCTCGGTTCGATGTTGCTGCCCCCGAACGCTGCCACCTCTCCGAGCTGCCGTGGGATCTGGATGGCATCATGCAGCAGGAGCCCCAACTGCCTCTGATCACACGTATCCCCCGGAGAAGACACCTGGTTAAACAGACCTACACACACACACACACACACACACACACACACACACACACGTATCAAACATTAAGCCAGACTGAAGTTGATTATTTTCCAATAACAGCACACCCTGAAGATTTACTCCTCTTACACCACAGCAATGTTCCACCGATTACAATTTAACTGATTTTAAATCAAACTGTTGCTGTGGATTTTTGCAGATAACCCATAATTCCAGCAATAGTTCGGTTATCGGTGCCGATTATTCGGCAAAACCGACCAATCGGTCGACATCTAATATCAACCGGAACTACTGTCAGAGCTGCTGTTATAGAAAATGAATCATCTCGCCAAACACTGACTGAGTGAAACTTGTGTTCCGTTCACGTATACGCAGAGAAATTCCCCTCACGCAGGGGACGTCCGAAGTCCGACATGACGAAACAGCTGCTCAGCAATCATACTTACCTAAATTACATTCTAACAAATGAAGCTACTTCTTCATCTTCAGACAAGAGCCATCCTGGGAAGCGACGAGGAGCTGGAATTAAAACAATGAGTCATGAGGTCTTAGTGCTCAAACTGCTGCATTTTTCCTCAGCGCTGTTCACCGCACGCCGCCATTCAAAGCCGTGAGCCAAGCAGCGATCAATGAGGCACATATCAGGACAGATCACGGTTTAGATCGAGGTTTAACCCTCAGCCACGCAGGTTAGGATCCCGCTGTGCGTCTGTGTGTGTGTGCACGTGTTAATAAATCATCGTGTTCGGATTAACACACGTTTCATTTCCAGGTAAATCGAGGTCACTGAACGGACTAGAGTGAAAATGGTCACTGTAATAGTTTTGAGAAACAGGCAGAGCTTAAACTTTCTCACTGAAATACCTGAATTAGTATGTGACAGGCACGTGTTATTACATCATAAAACACAAGAGCCAATCACGTTCCAATATTCAAATGTATTTTGTTTTTTTTTACACATTTACACAAACATGCGTGTTATTTTCACGTTAATGAAATATAACGTGTGGAACATCGTCCCGCGTGTTCCCTTCACGGCGTTTCTTTCTTCACCTCCCAGAAACGTGCAGCTTGGTGGACGTTTCAAAATTTGAGAGTTTTTTGCGCTTTTTTTTGCGGAAAACTACTAGAATTTGTGAAATCGCGATCGCGCGAAATAGTTTTGCGCGGTCTTTCGCAGTGATGTTTGTTGGCAAATGAGACCTTTCAGCTGTACTCATGTTCGACGCACGTGAATCGAAGCGGGCTCTGGCTGAATGCGCGTTGTGATCACGTCACATGACGCGTCTCGGCACAAATCTGCGGAAAATCTGCGGTAATTTTGAGAAATGACACGCTCCTACGAATGTTGTAGATTTTAATGGATTTTGCGTTCATGTCTGCGATCGAGCTGCAAAACTGGAGGGACTGCCTGGGTGTGAATGACCAGGATCAAGCGCATACTAAAGAGGAACGAATGAATGAAACTGTAAAACAAGTACAACTGAACAGGTTGCTACCCTAAAGCTGACTGTTTTCCGAGAACAGCACGTCCCGAGGTGTTTTATTCCTCTTATACCACAGCAATTTGCCAACGATTACGTTTTTATTTATTAAACAATGACACGTCAGTCGGCAAACATTTATCTGTTTATAGTTACATTTAATGTTATCGCTTGCATACTATATAGCAGCTATAAACACTCGTTCCTTTACCAGCCTCTCTTTTGAAGATAATAACACAAAACAAGCGTACCCTGTCATGTTACCAAGCAGAGGTGGGACAAGTAGCCAAAAAAATGTACTCAAGTACAAGTAAAACTACTCATAAAAATAATTACTCAAGTAGCAAGTTACTAGTTACTTCTAATGACTAGTTACACACTAATGACTAGGGATCATTTTTCTAACTGTTGAACTGAACACAACACTTTCACACGACCCATACTGTATAAAAACACTATATCTACATTTGTTTGATTAAAGCAGGAAAAAAATAAATGAACAAAAAAGACTATAATTATAGAGAAAAAAAAACATGCATCAGCGTGTATTTACCAGTGAGAAAAGAAAAGCGTCTGGAGGCTGATGAAAAGTAAAGGAAAACAAAATCAATCCACACCCTGGTGTGTTTAAAGCCCTAATCTTAAGTGAATGAACAAACAGTCTCGTGTCACGTTATGCTGGTGGATTTCCTCTCTCTGTAGACGACCATCTCACACACACACACACACACACACACACACACACACACACGTACGCACACGGTGCTCCCGCATGGACAACATTATGGCATTTAATTAGCACCATGCAGAGCTCTGGGATTTGCCGTTTTCATGCACAAGAGGGTCATTTGCATACAGGAAAACACGGAGACAGACGTTCAGGGATTTACAAGCGAGAAGCGAGGGATTTGAAGTTTAAGGGACTTTGATCACTCGCTACTTAAGCTGAATGATGAAAACACATTAGATCAGAGTGATGAGGGATTTTTAAGATGCTGATCAGTGAAATATTAAGAAAAAAATGACCCTCTATAAGAGTAAAAGAAGTGTACAAACAAACATCCCGATTCAAAATGATTTTTAAAAATGGCACGTACGTTGTGTTAAATCGGTGCTGGTTTATTATTCACTGATTTTTGCGCGTGTGTGTGTGTGTGTGTGTGTGTGTGTGTGTGTGTGTGTGTGTGTGTGTGTGTGTCTGACTGCTTACATTTGTACTTCTCCTCCAGGTGACCTTTACACAGCGAGAGCAGGCCGATCTTCAAGGACAGGACCCGGATCTTGCCGCTGCGACCCCTACACACAAAACACAGTATGTGAGAAACAAAAAAATGCCAGGAGGTGCCATTACTTGAGTATAACATTAGCTCCACTGACACACACATCAGATAAACACAAACTGGGGAACGATGCTGGACGACCAGTAACCTGCTCTTATTGAATTCCTACAGCGCTGCTGAATTCTCGACTGTGATTGGTCAGAAGGTGTCGATTCGTCTTCTAGACCAGCAGCTCTGACAGCAGTCGGCTGTAATTCAAATCATAGGTTTAATTTTCTTGTTTTCCATGACATGTGTACAGTCCAAGATTGCACGGGAATCCTTAGAAACCACAACACGTCCTCTTTACTGGATCAGGATTCAAAAATTTGCAAATTCACAGGGTTAAAGTTCACCTAGATCGAGTTTTTTTTTTTTTTTTAATTATTTTTCCCCATATTGCGCCCCTAAACCAAAGGTGACCAGTTGCTTCCTCCAAGACACATGATGCCAGTTTTTCAAACCGCTGCGTCACAGGACGGCGCAACACATTCAGGCGAAAGTGCATTCCGCCCTCTTCCGCGTACACGAGCTCACAGAGGTCCGCGATTGGCTAGTTTCGCCGTGATTGACAGGAACCTCAGAGGACGTCATCTTTTCTACTCAGAGAGCACGACCAGTTTTTGCTCTCTCGACTCCTGGCCATGGAATGCTGTCACATCGTCGAGATTCGAACTCGGCAATTGGTTAGAACTTTACTTTGAAGCGAAGCTGACGGCTACTGAAAGGGAATTCGCTTTGGCCTCCGTCTAATTGTGAAATATTAACCTCAGAGATACAGTGAAACACCATGGTTTTGCGTTCCAGTTAGTCCAGAATTCAGCAGCTGCACTAGCGGGAACCAGGGACCGTATTACTCACGGTACACTTACTGCCAATCGAATATCAGCCTGGACTCACTGATTACCATCATTCAATCCGCTTCCGTCCTGAAGCCCCTTTTCAAACCTCGGCCGCTATCAAGGCTGATTCAGCTGGACGCTTTTATCCACTTGTAAGCGGGGCAGCACGGAATCCGAGCACGAAGCGGAGCCGTTTTCTACTGACTGAATCTACGGCTCCTTATATAGAAATCGACATGGAGTATATGATCATAATAATGTTTGTGAACATACAGTCTTTAAGGAGAAAGCTGGCGCTTTCACAAATCCAACAATAAGTAAAACGGAAACCACGACAACTGAAAGCTTCTGAATTGCATGACCTTACAAAAATAAATAATAAAAAAAAACTAATATATATATATATATATATATATATATATATATATATATATATATATATATATATATATATATATATATATATATATATATATATATATATGAGAGAGTTTGTAAAGGGTTTTCTCAAAGTTAGATTCTTAGGCTTCATTTGGACCCAAAACACTGAAGTGGACTTGTGTTTGTAAAGGAATAAAACACTTGGGGGTGGGATGTTATAGGAAAATAATCAATGACAAGGTCCTGGCGTGCAGCAGCGTAGTTACAGTTACCACTGCAAAGTGATTGTTCGATTACAGCACGTCCTGAAGTGTGTTCTTCCTTTCATACTGCAGTGATTTGTTATTGAATGTAAAGAATGACATTTTTATCCGTTTATAGCTATCTGTAAAGCTGTGGAAGGTCCTGTTATCGCTTACATTACAGCAGCTGTAAACATCTCGACTAAAAACGTCACGTTATGGCTGTCCTCCATGTTTGTTTTTCTCACCTGCCCTATCATCTTGCGAACCTGATTGGTCAGGAAGTAAAAATAAATAAAAAATTTAAAAAAAATAAACGCTTGACGTCACTCCGAAAAGTTCGGAAGCTCCGCTGTGACAAAAAGTGCTGACACGAACGCTTTTGTAAATGCGGTTTAAGACCCAATTATGCGTCTCATCACAGCCTGTCCTTTTTTGTAGCATCATACTGAAGAAGTGGGAGGAGCCAGTACAGGATGTGCAGTGTGTGTGTGCGTGTGTTGATGCGTACGTGTCGTAGACATTGAGGAGCCAGTTGAGACACATGTCGACGCAGAGCGGCACGTTCACCAGGTCCTTGTGCTCCTGCTCTAGGTCGTCGTAGACGGACGTGAGACAGTTGATGACCTCGGGGACGGAGAGCTGCGCCGAGTTGACGTTCAGCTTGTGCTGCTGGAACATGGCCTGAGCGACGGACAGGTCCAACAGGTCCACTGAGGGAGACACGGGACATGAAGACAGCATCGGGGTTAGTACTCAGGGCAGACACAAGGGGAAAGAAGAAATATATTTATATATACATACACACACACACATACACACACACACACACACACAAAAAGTTAACAGAAAGCAGAAGGGGGGGATGAGGGAACAACATGAGGTGGTGAGCTGGCAGTAACACACTGAAGACTGCTCAAGTGTATATACACACACACACACACACACACACACACACACACACACACACACACACGAATGCTCTTTGCGATGGTGATTGGGCCGAGTTAATTGGGCTGAGAGAGCAAACAGAGGCGGTCATGCAGCACTAATCAAATACTGCAAAACACACACACACACACACACACACACACACACACACACACACACACACACACACACACACACACACACACACACGCAGCAGCCCTTAACCCTGACTGAAAAATCAACACCTACATGCTTGATGTTGGTGTTCAAAATATTCACTGTTCCAAATATTAATAATCTTAAAATTCATTAATAAATGTTAAAAGTACAGAAGACATTACTGTGTTTGGCGCTCGGTTTCACGGATCTTCTTTCTTTATCGTGACCAATTGTCTAAAATGTTACATCATTTACATTAACATAATACTAGAAAAACAAAAGTGTGTAAAGCTGATTAAGGGGGCACAAACTTTACAGATTTTTTTTTTTTTTTTTACGTCACCTCGGGATTTTACACAAATGGGATGAGTGCAGACTTTATTGCACACAAACACACACACACACACACGCACTCTCTCGCAATCTTTCTCTCTCTCTCTCTCTCTCTCACACACACACCCACACACACACTTACAGCAGAGTGCTTTCTGTAGTCGGCGTATCTTCATGGCGGTTCTGTAGGCGGAGAATCGCACATGATTGAGATCAGCTGCAAACAGACAGGAAGAAAATCAGTCGTGTGTAACCACCTCTCTTACCTTCTAAAACACACACACACACACACACACACAGACACACACACACACACACACACACACACACACACACACACACACACACCTTCATGCTGTGTGAGAGCTGTGCGTCAGTGGAGCCTGGCCTCAATCGAGCGCCTGTCTATCCTCAGGATGGGCATTAGCACAGCCCTCATTAGTATTTGTGCTAATTAATGCTCTGTTTCTAACGTGAGGTGTTTGAGTGGACCGCTCGGACCTCACTGAGGAGTGTGTGTGTGTGGGTGTGTGTGTGTGGGCAGGTGTTCACTGGCTGGTAATTGGCTGTCAACTGTCCTCGGGGTGGACATGTTTATTGAGCTGAGACAGAAAGTGTGAGTGTGTGTGAGCAGGTTTATATTGTTGTGTGTGATGGAGAGTAAACAGTGGAGGGGAAAAAAAATGAGAAGCCTCACCGAGGGAATGGTAGAGCTCGGTCATCTTGGGATGATCCCAACACGTCGTCTGTGTCTGATGGCTGTGAGAGAGAGAGAGAGAGAGAGAGAGAGAGAGAGAGAGAGAGAGAGAGGGAGAGAGAGAGAGAGAGACAGAGAGAGAGATACAGACACATACAAAGAGAGACAAGAAAAACAGAGAGAGTGAGTGAGAGAGACAGAGAGAGAGAGAGAGAGAGAGAGAGAGAGAGCCAGACAGACAGAGAGAGACACACACAAAGCGAGACAAGAAAAAGAGAGACCATCAGTGAGTGAGACAGCGAGAGATACACAGACAGACAGAAAGAGACAGATAAATGAGGGACAGAACAGGAACGAGAGAGACCCAGAAAACCAGACACAAAAAGTGATAGAGAAAGAGATGAGAGAAAGAGGAAAAGAGACAGACAGAGAGAGAGAGAGAGAGAGAGAGAGAGAGAGAGAGAGAGAGAGAGAGAGAGAGTTTAGTACATATCTAAGCCATTACCTTATGTCTTCTCTGTTCTGTTACATTATCACTGCAGTTATCGAAATGCATCTTTGGGTTATTAAAAGGAATAAAAAGCTATTATTGTTATTATTATTATTATTATTATTATTATTATTATTATTATTATTATTATTATTACTGTTTTATAAATAATAATGGCTGTCTGCCATACAGTAATGAGCTCAAATAGAGTTTAAGATCAAACAGATTCAAGCACCAAACACTGAACTGTCGCATGTAAAAGTGGCCTCACATTACTGTGCCTGGATTTGTGGCAGTAATCCTCTTCAATGTCTCCACAGGGAGGTCACACACACACACACACACACACACACACACACACACACACACACACACACACACACACACACACACACACACACACACAACACACACACAACACAATCAGCTGCTCAAGAGGAACCAGTACGAGATAGAGAGAGAAAGCATAACGGAGACGAGATTGAGAGAATTAAAACCCGCTGAGACGCATCAAACTCTAATCACGTCGAGAGAAAGACAGTCGGGAGGTGACACTTGTGATAAGGACGAGTCTCTGTCTCTCTGACTCTCTGTCTCTCCCCCTCACCGAGCTCTCACTCTCAGCCATCACGGCTTGATCAACTGACAGGAAATGGGGACAAAATGAATAATTCTGCTCGGTGTGTGACAGGTTTTATGATTCCGCCCTCCTATGAAGAGAGGAAGAAGTGAGGGAGAAGAGAGAGACTGAGAGAAAAGATGGCAGCTCTCGCTCACGTTTTGACACTGGCGTCAGATTTCCTCTAAATAGATGTCAAGCTCATCGTTGCACCAAAAACATGTCAATCACTGAATCTATATATGTAAATAAGAGCAACTTGCTATCCAGCTAGCTAACATGAGCTAACCTGACAGGAGTCATATACATAGATATTAATAATATTCGTGTATAACGCTAGTCAGTTAGCTAAAATCAGCTAACCTGACAGAATTTCTGATAGGATTTCAAGTTGTTTTCATTCATGTTCAGAGGCTTCACTGCTAATGCTAGTCAGCTAGCTATCATGCGCTAACCTGACAGGATTTCTAAGTCATATACACAGATGTTAATAATATTCATGTATAACGCTAGTCAGTTAGCTGAAATCAGCTAACGTAACAGGATTTTTAAGTAATATCCGTAACTGCTCATAGTCTCCACTGCTAATGCTAGTCAGCTAGCTAACATGCGCTAACCTGACAGGATTTTTAAGTCGTATTCATAGATATTAATAAAATTCATGGATAACTGTAGTCAGTTAGCTAAAATCAGCTAGGGTTTTGACAGGATTTCAAGTTGTTTTCACTGCTAATGCTAATCAGCTAGCTAACATGAGCTAACCTGACAGAATTTCTGAGAGAATGTTCAGTGGTGTTTTTGTTTGTTTGTTTGTTTTTAAATTGATATTCGCACTTATCACCTGCGAAACTAGTGAGCTAGTTCAATGAGCTAATCCGACAGGATTCCTGACATGTATTTAAATGGTAATTATAAATGTTTATAGTTTTCACGGCTAGCGCTAGTCGATGAGCTAAAATCAGCTAATCTGATAGGATTTCTGAGAGACTTTTAAGTCATTTACGCTGATGCTCACAACGGTACCACTAGCAAGCTAGATAAAATGAGCTAATCTGACAGGATATCGGAGGCTTTTAAGCCGTATTATTAAATGTTCAGTCCTTGCTGCTAATGCAAGTCAGTTAGCCAAAATCAGCTAAACAGAAAGCTAAACAGGCTTTCTGAGAAAAAGTTAGTCATATTCATAAATGTTTATAAACTTAACTGCTAACACTAGCCAGCTAATCCTGTTTCCAAAAGGATTTTATGTCATTTTCACTGATGTTCATACTTATCAATGCTAATACTAGTGAGTTCGCAGAAAGCAGCTAATCTGACAGGATTTCTGAGAAGACTTTTAGTCATTTTCACTGATGTTCATACTCATCACTCATAACAATATTCAGCTAGCTAAAAAAAAAAAAAAAAAATCAGCTAATCTGACAGGATTTCTGAGAGGATTATTCAGCCATATTCATAAGCGATAAGAGTTCAAACGCCTCTCCGATAATTACATGCATGACGCACAAACGCGCCACGAGCAGCCCGGATTGTGATCAGTAGGATGGAATTGTACAGAAGCTGAAGTCCAGTATTTGTTTTCATATACGTGAGCTGAGACGTGTATGTGCCTGAGGTCAGCAGCTGCAGGCTGAAGTCCTGCCGCTCCTGATGTTCTGGGTTTTCGGACTCTAAAACACAGCTCACCGTTTCCTGTCTTGCTTACAGATGCTACGGTGCAGTCTGGAGATTAGAAACGATGCCTGCAAGGGGCGGTGTGTTTGAGATCCGTGGCCGATCTCGGTCTTTGATCCACGCTGTAATTGCGCATCTTTACTGCAATTAGCACAAACAAACTATGAGCACCAGTATGTCCTGTTTATCTCGCCCTTTCCGTTCACACTGTAGATACACATCAGAGTGCACTAACAGCGCATTACTGCTAGCTATATAGCAAAGTTCTGTATAGCAGTGCATTATACGGCACAAGAAAATAAAACCTGGAAAGCTAAGCTAGCTGTTTGTTTGTTTGTTTTTCTTTTCAATATTCTCTCAAAGACTCTGTTTTTTTCCTTTTATATCCAAAATTCATGTTTTCGTCTGTATGTCTGAAATCCGTGAGGCACACCATGTTCGCCAAAATTATAGGGCTGCTACTTCCATCTGTGAATGTACAACACACACACACCCACACACCCACGAGGAATGAAAGACGAATGAAAAATACATTTCTCCACGTTAGCAAAAAGTCTGAGAATCCCAGAGCATGGCTACAATTCGAGCAGATGCTTTAGGGTCAAAGGTCAGCCATAGCAATACAAAGACTGTGGATGGAAGCAGGTTTTTTTTTTTTTCCCCCTTTCTCTTCCACCCGCACACATTGTCTCAACTAAAGAATAATGCCATAAATAAGTCTGGCGAGCTTATTAGGTCTAATGAATAGAGGGAATCACTTTTAATGTCTCTTTGACTCGTTCTCTCAGCTACTGCCATTTTAGACTCCTAGGATTTGTTTATCTCTGGGTAGAAATTTGTAACAGTAAGAGCTCTCCATCTCCGCATGGTGCTGAGAAAACTCTGGAAGACCTCCTTTTCCAATTAAAACTCAACAAATTACTCCTTTAGGCTACGTTCACATTACAAGTTGGAAGCAGGCCAACTCTGAAAGAAAAAAAGAGAAGAGGGGAAAAAAAAAAAAAAGACGACACAGATCTGAGTCAGAGGGTTTCTGAGTCGTTTTCACACGTTCATACCACTGCTAACATTAGCCAGCTAGCTAACACCAGCTTGCTAAATCAGCTAGCTAGCATAAATCAGATAGTCTGACAGGATTTCTAAGAGAACTTTTAGGTTCTTATTCATAAATCTTCACTGCTAATGCTGGCTAGCTAACCTCAGCTAAAAGGATTTTGTCATTCTCATTTATGCTTATACACACATCACCGCTAAATAGACAGCTAGCCAAAAATGAGCTAATCTGACAGGATTTCTGAGAGGACTTTATGATTTCTATTTATATTCGTACTTATCAATGCTAACAGTTGTCTGTTTGATAAAATCAGCTAATTTGGCAGGATTTCTGAGAGGATTTTAAGTGATTTTTAATTTATATCCGCACTTACCGATGCTTTCACTAGTCACTCAGCTAAAATCAGCTAATCTGGCTCATACTTACATGGGGATTTCTGAGAGGATATTCACATCATATTCATAAATGTCAAGACTGAGCGATGAGGCTTTTAATAAGAATTCAGCCTTAGAGCTTTTAGCCTTTTAACCTTGCATTGGGATGAGTCAGTGTTGCAATGGAGGCTTGGGTAGATACACATTTTAGAGAGAGAGAGAGAGAGAGAGAGAGAGAGAGAGAGAGAGTGTGTGTTTTTGTGTCAGTCTTAGGGTTGGCCTGACAGTCTGAGCCTTGTAAAAAGTCACCAGGTCAAAGAGGAGTTGTCTTTCTCGGCTCCTCTCTGAACTTCCTGTATCGTCGTACAGCCGGACCTGCGTGCCGGACTTACAGCAGGGAAATTAACCTGTCAGTCAGGAGCTTGTCGCCTTCAGCTTCCTGCTGCGAAACTCATGTTAGCCTCTGACATTACACAGGTCCCGGTTTCCCTGCATCCCAGTCACCAGGGCGCCAGCGAGTTTTAATTAGGAAGTGGAGAAGCGAGGACGCGTCTTCCGGAAAGTTCACTGCAGTCAAACTGAAGGCGGACATAAAAGTTTTCCAGCTTGTTCACTGGAAGCTTAGAACTAGCCGAGGCGAGGAGCATGAAGCTTAATAGACACACATTTTAAATTTGTTCCTAGGAATATGACTAAATATTGCGTCTTTATAGTCAACTGTGGTGAAAACGCTGTTAAACATTTCTAACAAGAAAATCTTAGCGGGCAGAGAGAGAGAAAAAAAATTTTTTTAAAAACAAAAACCCCCTAGCGTACATCATCGGATGACCGAATGTGTGCCGAGCAACAGTAAGAAAACATCGAGGTAAAAGGTTGGAGTGATGCTACTTGATAATTAGCAGCTTTTCCATTTCTTTTAACTGACCAATGAGAGGTCAGGCCCGCCTACTACTTTTCTATTGGTTAAGACGAATTCAACGTCGAAGATCGCCAAAGTTCAGAACAAAGTGAAAGTAACCACTACCAGAAAATGCGCAAGAGTGTCTCTCACAACCTTTCCCCTTCTGTGAATTGGTTTTTCGAGCATTATGGCATAAAAATATTTTTTTTTTTAAATCGTAAATGCTACAGTTAAACCGTATGTTGGACCAAGAACATTTTCTTGTTACGATTTTTCCGAGGTCTTTAAAGAGAGACAAACCTGCAAGTTGGTGTTTAAATGTAGCAGAGCATCAAGGGAACTTTCAGACTGATTTACCTCATCATCTCATATCATGTTATGGCTTACTGAATCGAGCAGTTGAGACCGTATGTCATCCGTGTGTGTGTGTGTGTGTGTGTGTGTGTGTGTGTGTGTGTGTGGTTACAATTCAGGAATTATCCCCAGAACTGTGAAGCAGTTAAGCGCTGAAAGGTGTACAGTGAGGCGCATGCATTTATTGATGGCCAAGTGACTGACCATATGGCTGCCGTCAGCCGGGTCTGCAGAGAGACGTCGATTTGGCAGCTATGTGACTCATCACTCTCACACACACACTCTCTCACACACACACAGCTGGTGTTGACTTCTTTCCCGCTCGCTTTTATCTCCTCTCCCTTCATGTGCCAAGCTATTGGGCAAAAATCCCGCGCGCACACACACAACCCAGGTGTCCAGAGAGACACATCTCCCTGTCTGTCTGACTCTCTGTCTCTTTTCTCTTTCTACCTTCTCCCTTTGTTCTTATAGAGGTCTTAAATCTCCTACACGGTGATCACCACATCCGCGGCTCTGCGGAGCGTGAAAGTCGGCGCTGACGCAGGAAAAAGTGTGAGAAGTTAGTAAAAGTGACAGAATAGACCCTGGTGCTAATGACATTCTGAATTTCTCTCTCGGATTTGCGTCACTGGATCTCTCTCACAGTCTCTATCTTTCATAACATCTCCAATCTACATTAGGGCCGAAGAAACTTGAAGAAACTTCACTTTTCGAGTACAGTCCGGGATTACCGACACCCAGCAGATCGTGACCGTGGACGACGATTATTTCAAACAGTGAATCAACTACTGACACCTATAAGAATAATATTATTATTATATTATTATTATTACATTATTTTCAAAATCTTTTTATTCGTGCCGATTTTTTATATATATAATGGAGTTTTTGTACTGGAGAAAGAAAAAAATAAATAAAACTACTCGGAATCCCCGCATGACTAATCCTGAAATGTGCTAATCCCCAGGCTGCACCACACCACCTTGTCGTTGACTATTTTCCCAGAACAGCACCCCTCCACTCCCCTCCCCTCCCCTCCCCTCCCCCTCCCCCTCCCCCTATTCATTCATTATAGGCTCATTTATATTAAAATGAAATGAAGTCAAATACTAAATAACTGCTCAAATCAGATTTTCTGGTTTAGATCAACGGCTAAACTATGAGCACAAGCTAAAAAGTAAACAAACAGAAATCAGAATCGGAAAACTAAACTTGCTCTAAACAGTCAGGCGGAGACGAAACCACAGACTGCACAGCCGCGGCACGTTCTGGAGATATGATCTCTACGTCTCCAGACCACAAGATGGACTCGAAACAGAATCCGGCTGGAGGACTTTGTTCCCGTTCATAAACACGGCTAATAGAGTTATGAACCGGCACATCTCTGTGTGTGTGTGTGTGTGTGTGTGTGTGTGCATGCACGTGTACATCAGTGGCACTTACTTGATGTAGTAGGGCACTTTATTCTGGGATACTGCTCTCTGCCAGGGCATCTGGACCGAAGCTGTGGACACACACACACACACACACACACACACACAAGGAGTTCATTAAAACAACTTTCACATTGGTGTTGATTTATACAACCTCAAAAGACGCTTCGTCAGCGGCGAACGGATCTCGGCCCATTAATCCGTTCATTAACAACTTTTGTTACTTTTATTCAGATACACAAACAGCGCGAGAGATTGGAGCTTCAGCTAATGATATTTCGAACTAATAGCCACGGCTGACCTGGTTTACATGCGGACACTGATACCAGAATCACCTCTGGGAATCAGCGGCATGCCTCGGGGGTCGATGCTGACTTTTAATTGCTGCTAGGCTTGACCAACAGGTTTGAGTTACAGAAACAGCAAGCGAAGTTGCGGTGAAGGGATATAATTTCCGATCGCTATCCAAAAATGGCAGGACTCGTCACCTCTGACGCTCTTCAGACCGTTTCTTTCTTTCGCTTGCGGTTGTCACCAGGCTCTGTATATTTGTGGAGTGTTTTGTAAAGTATTTGGTGTTCCTCATATAACAGGAGAATGTCTGTAGCTACAAGCCAGGTCTTGTGACTCGGTGTCGAATCATTTTTGGGTTCAATAACGACTAACTGGAGACCCTGAGAACACGATTAGTCATTTCTGGCTCACTTTTGGTACACAACATGGCCAAATGTACAGTATATGGACGCCCAGACCATCACACCCATATGTGCTTTTTGAACATGCAATTCCAGATGTTGTCCCTCTTTGCTGTTATAATAAGCTCCACTCTTCTGTTAAGGCTTTCCACTAGATTTTGGAGCATGGCTGTGGGGATTTGTGTTCATTTAGCCACAAGAGCATTAGTGAGGTCAGGCACTGATGTTGGGATGTCGAGGAGGTCTGGGGTGCAGTCAGAGTTCCAGTTGGGGTTGAGGTCA